>JAHTLZ010000038.1:3093689-3180446 GCA_023846285.1 Phrynocephalus versicolor | reverse complement strand
TATTATTATTATTATTATTATTATTATTATTATTATTATTATTATTAAGTACTGTATCTTTCTTAAATAGAAGATAAATAGAAGATAAATAAACTAGAAGCCTCATGGCACAGTGGTTAAATGCCTGTCCTGCATGTTAAACTATACTCACAACCTGGGGTTCAATCCCAGGTAGCAGGCTCATGGTTGACTCCATCCTTCTGAGGTCGGTAAAATGAGTACCCAGCTTGCTTGGGGAGGGGCCAATGTGTCACCTGTAATTAAACTGTAAAATGCCCAGAGACTACTTGAAGTGGTATGGGGCGGTATATAAGCAGAACATTTGGGGGGGGGGTCAGGATTAAACTCTACCCTTCTCCAACACCACCTGAGTAAAAGGAGACAGAGCTAATGTTCCAGGTGGAGGAGTGCCCCCCCCACATTTAATACTAATTTAGGGTTTGTGGCTCCATTCTGCTTGGCGAGGCACTTGGAATTCTCTACCCAACTGTTCGACTCCATTGATTCTTAATCTTTGGCTGCCTGGCTACTATGGACTTAGTGCCTAGAATCCCCAGGCCTTGGGACACCTTTGTGGGAGTTGGGAACCATTGTTCCAGACCTCTAAGCATCCTGAGCTATAGCGCTGTAACATGCCAGGAAAGAATTCTCAGTACATCGCTAATTTAAATGCTCCTATTCCATAGCGCTGGCAAGGCAGAGGGATCCGGGCCGTTATGACTTAAGTCCAACTTGAGTCTCCTTCCCTGATAATTAGGAGTTTGCTTTGTTGGTTGGCACTGGTGCCTCCCCAGATTAGACACATTTCTGATGGAGCAGCAGCAAGTTGAACAAAAGTTCTGAGCCATGGGTGGCTGCAAAATGTATTACTTATTTTGGAAGCATTTACTTTGCCCCTCAAGGTTAACACAGCTCTTAAAGCAGCACCCTTTTAAACTGGGAGTGGGTGAGTGGATGGGCCGGGCACGGTCCACCATATGTTGTTATTAGACTATCCGCTCTAAGCAGCCCAGCCAAGGGTGAGTGAGGGACGCTGGGAGGTGAAGTCCAACAGCAACTCAAGAGCCACAGTTTCTGACTCATCCTTGTGCTACAGCGTAAACTGATTCTAAACCGAGGATGAGCCCGTTTTTGTTAAGTTCGTTTTTCATGGCCTCACCTCCTGACCTCTCTTATCCTAGGCCTCCTTGCTCCTGGGACTGCTTGTTTAAAGGAAGGTGGGAAAGGAGTGGAAAGTGTGCAAAGGAATTCTCCTTGCTGCACATTATTCTTTCTCTCCTCCACCACCCCCTTTCACACACACACATTTAGGCGCTTTCCCTCCTTCCTTCCCTCCCTCCCTCCCTCATTTCCGTCTGCCAGTTAGCTGCAGATGGATCCAGAGAGAGAAAAGCCAGTTAAGCAGAAAGCAACCATAGCCATAAAGAACCATCAACTGACACATTAGTTTTCATCAGTAGCCAGCCTCAGTCCCGGGCGGTTGCATCCCAAGCAACTGAGTGCTGCAGTCTGAAAGAGAGGGACTCCGCAGAGTGACTCAGCAAAGCAGCCACAGCTCCTGAGTCAGCATCTGAAGGGCTCACAGGCCACCCGGAGAACCAGCCAAGGCTGAGACCTCCTTGGTCTGCTGGTCTAGCTGTGCATCTCCCCCCTCCCCCCTCCCCCCACCACCCCCACCTCCCTGCTGCTCTGCTTTGAAGCTGAAAGAGGACCTTGGCAAAATGCTTAGTCGATAGTCTATGCTCATGCTGGTTGTGAGGTTTTGAAAAATTGTGGTTCCCCCAAATACATTTTCTCCACATTGTTGCTTTAGCGTCTGTAGACAGCAGGTTGATAAGTGTCGTCGGAAGTGGTGTGCCAGTGACAAGTGGGACTCCTGAGTGTGGCACACACATTGATAAGTGGGACACAACAGGGATGACCCCCCCCCCAAGTAAGTGCTTTGCTGCATATAGCAGCTGAGATTACTGTTGATTAAAAGTGTTCTGCTTATATACCGCCCCATACCACTTCAAGAAGTCTCTGGGTGGTTTACAGTTTTGAATTACAGTTACTGAGACTGGGTTCCCACCAATACATGTGGCAAGTAAAGTGAACCTGGACAAAGAGGGGTGTAACGGACAGAGAAATAGCCCAGGTAATATTTTCCTCTCTCTAGTCTTTTCTAGGTGCATCCTGTGCAGGTTGGATTAGACTCCTCGGCTTCCTTCCTTCCTTTTCCCCATGCCACTTCCTGGTTTTGGGTGATCCTGCCTTTCAGAGTTAGAGAAATGTCTACCCAAAGAACCATGCAATAAAAGCCAGCCTTAGAGGGTCTGTAAAGAGGTTTAAGGTTTTCTTTCTTCCTATTACCAGTCACCTTTATTTAGAAGTCAAAATCTCACAAAAAGAAAGTAATCCTAGAACAGCCTCTGAATCATCAGACTACAATTCTTATTCCCCTCACACCAGCAGCCAGCATGGCGACCAGCCTCCTCAACATGTCATCTTCATGATGGGCCTGACTACGTCTTCCTTGATTTTCCATTAGTGAACCAGGATAGATAAGTGGGAAGGCAGCAATCCCAAACACTGAGCAAGATCCATCCACCAATCCATCCCTGTTAGATTTGCTAGGTCTACGTGCAGAGTGATGATCTTTGGCTTCCTTTCTTCTTTCTCCATACCCTGAACCTGTCCAGGCTCTTTTCCCTACTTCCCTCTGGTCTCTACTGCTAATCAGACACATCTTCCTAACTTCCAGGTGTCTTTTCCTGAAGACCAGGCAGTGTCCCTTGCTTGGTTCTTCACAGGCTACAGTCTTTCCCACAAGGGTGACAGGTATTGCCTTTCCATTTAAACAGCAGCTATCACTGCTAAATATATAGGGATGCAAACATGTATACTGTATTATGTCCAGCTCTAAAAAAACCCAACATGCCTGCTGACTCATATAAGGAGGAAGCTATGTAATATTCTCTCTTTTTTTAAAAAGACACTCCTAGTGCAGTGATTCTCAACCTTCCTAATGCTGGGACCCTTTAATACAGTTCCTCATGTTGTGGTGACCCCTTGCCCTGCTTGGGAGAGGCCACAAGCCCCCCTTTGGCAGGCCATTGCCGCAGGTGCCATAGGGAACTTCCCTCTACAGGCACCCTCAGACAATTTCAGCCCCCAGTGCCATTGAATGACATCCCCTCCAAACTATCAAGCTGTAACTCACTCTTCCCCCCTTCCTCCCCCTCCTCCTCCAGACCCAAGCCGTTTGTGCCTTTTGCTTCACTGGCTCATGACGACCCCTGTGAAATGGTCATTCGACACCCCCCCCCCCCCAAAGGGGTCCCAACCCACAGGTTGTGAACCAGTGTACTAGTGCTATGGCTTTAAGAATTCCTGCATAGACTGTATGGGGAAGGAGGCAATATAAAGGAATAAAGATCAATAAGGAAGGACAACTGCTAAGTGTTCATTTAGGAAGTGTTAGAAGATAGATAGAGAGAGAGAGAGAGAGGGTGGGGGTGGGTGGGGGGGTGGGGGGTGATATCTCTGTTGCACCACTGAAACATTAAAAAGAGGTGGGCTTTCAGGTCCACTAGGAGCCTTCTGCAAGGCCCCACTGGACAGGTTTAATAATGTGACTGACTCCCACCCCAGCTTCATTTTGGCTTTCGTACATGAACCAGATGGCTTTTTTCTCTCTAGTTTGATTATGGAAAATATCTGCAGCCAGAGCAGGAAATCTCTCGCTGCTCAAGGACAGCTGCACCGGAGGATGCCATGTTCCTTCCTCAGCTAGACAATATTTTCAGTTTGGCAACATCAACTGACATTCTCCTCCAAGCAAGTCCACAACATTTCACACACACCTCAGCTCTTTGGTGACAGGGGGCTGTCCATCCTCCGGGAGCTTGACCTCTCAGCCAGAGAGGAGCTACAGAGGTAGTGCTCTGGGAAAAGTGCTCCTTTTTGGATATTCATCCGATCTCGCCTGATTTCAGAAGCTAAGCAGGGTCAGCCCTGGTTAGTATTTGGATGGGAGACCACCAGGGAATACCAGGTGCTGGAGGCGCCTGGAGTAGGAACTGGCAAACCACTCCAGTACTCCTGCCAAGAAAACTCCATGGACGTGGAGTCACGAAGGGTCGGACACGACTGTAACAACACAACACACACATAAGGGGCCACACAGCTTTTTAATTTTTTTGGCATTTGTGTTAAAACAAGTGGAGGACATCGGCCTGCTGGAAGAGGTCCAGAGGAGAGGATGAAAAAGATCTGGGAACCAATCCTTGTGAATAACAGGATGAGAGCGCTGGATAGGTTTAGCCTGGAAAAGAAAAGGCCAAGGGATAACAGGATAGTCGTCTTTCAGTATCATCACAGGGAGAGTAAAGCAGGCTCTCTCCTGTGGCTCCAGAGGGTAGGACCTGAATAAAGGTTTCCTAATTACTAGAAAAATTTCAATTACTCAGTGGGAAAACCTTTTGACGACAAAAGCTATTTGGCAATGGAGCAGATGCCCACAGAGTGTAGTGGAACCTTCTTCATTGCAGATTTTTTCCCAGAGGTCAGGTGGCCACCTATCAGGGACCCTTGAGGTGTGTGTTTCCTGCTTCAGTGGAGGTTACACTTGTTGACCCTTAAGGATTCTTCCAGCTCTTCAGTTCTATGATATATGAATTAAAAGCCACTTTAAGGCCTGCTTTTTTAAAAAAGGACTTTTAGATGCCCTAAGCACATCCGATCTCACTTGGTCTCGGAAGCTAAGCAGGGTCAGGCCTGGCTAGTACTTGGCTGGGAGACCACCAGGGAAGACCAGGGGCTGTAGGCGCCTGGAGTAGGAACTGGCAAGCCACTCCAGTACTCCTGCCAAGAAAACTCCATGGACATGGGGTAGAGTCGGTCATGATTCTATGACACAACAGCAACAACGAATGATGTCAAACACAGAAGCTGTGCCCTTTTCCATTCAAGATATTTGCGCCTTTTTCTGAATACAGTATATGGAATGGAGCCAGAAGTTACTTTGGGAAGTTGCTACAACTGGCAGAAACCTCCCGCCTGGCATGACCACCTGGGCTGTTATGGAAATCGTAGTTCCCCCAAATTATTTTCCCCCTCCCTTCTGCAAACAGGTGGTTTTAAGCAGCTACCCTTGCAGAAATGCCTTCAGTCCTTTTCCTGCTCCGATCACAAAGGTGCCACCAAAACGGCTCAGCAAAAATCCCCATGAGCTACAGTGGCGAGTCTGGCGACAGCACAGGTCCGTTTCTGAGGCCAGAGCTCTGAAGTCCTCTCTGTGTCCAGCGCGAGGGCAAAAGCCCTCTCTGCCCAGTGCCAAAAGATCCTTTTGGAGGTGGAGGCCAGCTCAGCAGGCAAACGAGCCGGAGCCCTGCTTCGGAAACCTGATGAGCTGATAGCACAAGTGACTTTGCAATTCCTTAAAATAGCACGGCCCCGGTTGCTACGGCTGGCTCTGCAGCAGCAGCAGGTCTGCACGGAGAGCCGCGGAGGAAGGAGAACCAAAAAGTGGGAGACGCCCAGCACGCGGGGAGGGGGGGGGCTACACCAGGCATGGGTGTCTCTCCCCTCACAGGCGGGCAGGCAGGAGACCTCTGGAAGAAAAGCCTCGCCATGGGGCTGGGGGTCTGCCATGGAAACTGCTAATAGGCTGGAAGAGGGCCAGGTTTCAAGAACTGAGGGGGGGCACAGTTGCCCCCTCCCGAGACCTCAGAGCACTTCCAACTTGTCCTCTGACTCCCCGACACTCCCCAAAATGTGTGTTTGTGTGTGAAAGACAGAGACCCAATATTGTAATTTCTGAAGCAGAGCTGGACCAGATGTGCCAATGGACTACACGTGGCCCCTCAAAGACCTTGGGCCCTCCATCATCCTGGCACTATAAAGTTAAAGAAGCTGGGGGGGTTCCCTAAAGGTCTCTCAAGGAACAGGGTGTAAGGAACACCTTTTCATATTTAGAGGGCCTTGCAGAAACTCCGAAGCATCTGTCCCCGCACCTCCCAAAATCTAATTAAAAATACTCAAGAGGCTACTAGAGGGCATAAGTGGAGCTTTCAAGTCAAAATCGCTGTTTTTCGAAAGAGTGGAGGGGGAAACTGTGACGGTAGGATTAGATAAATAAATGAATGAAAAAATAAATACTTGTTTTTAGCACAACCTCAATTTGGAAGGGATCCTATAGATCAGTGTTGGCGAACCTATATGGCACGGGTGCCAGAGGTGGCCCTCAGAGCCCTTTCTCTGGGCACCTGACATCGCCCCTTCATAGCCCCCTGTATTCAGGTTAAATGGCTGTATTGGCACTTTGCGAAAAATTAGTGGGTTCTGAATCGCAGTTTGGGCACTCGGTCTCTGAAAAGGTTCATCATCATTGCCGTAGATCAGGCCTGCCCAAAGTCCGGCCTGGGGGCCAAATCCGGCCCGCCTGCCCATTCTGAGTGGCCCGCAGCTGGCTGGCCCGCCCCTCCCTCCCCTTCCTTCGCCCCATGTTTTTTTTAAAAAAAAAAAAAACTTCCGCCAACACTGACACCACCGGGAAGCTTGAGGGGCTGGGCGGGCCGGCTGGCCGGTGAGCAGAAGCTTGTGGGGTGGGCGGGCAAAGGGGCGGGCCACCACCACCACCACCGCCGGGAAGCTTGTGGGGCTGGGCGCGTGCACGGGGGTGGCGCGCTGGTGGGCCGCCTCCACCAGCATAGCCAGGAACATTGTGAGGTTGGGCGCATGCACGGTCATTGGGTGGGGCTTATGGGTCAGTGGGTGGGGCTTGCAGTGGGGTGGCAGGTTCAGGGAGCAACTGGCCCCTGACACATTCTCAGCCACCAAATCTGGCCCTCCTTACAAAAAGTTTGGGCACCTCTGCCGTAGATCCTGTGCAGGAGGTGGGGGTGGGGGTGGGGAATTGAAACTCCCAGCCTCCTGCTGCACAGCCAATGATTGAAACGCTGGAGCTGTCCAGCCATGGTAGTGCCCCCCCCCAATCCAGTGGTGGACATGATGAGTTACCTCTAACTCAGGGGGGCTGTGATGGACCAAGCCAGCCTGTTTCCTGATGGAGCGCCCTTGATCTCTTTTTCAAAACAGGCAAGTAACTGGTCTGTCCCTGCCAATCTGCCTAAGGTGGGGGGAGCTGTGTGGCCCTAGGTGGCCTACCCCTCCATGGATCTGTTGTCAACTTGATCCCCATCTTCCCCCTCCAATAAAAAGTCTGAGAGGGGAGGATGTGGTTTGGCGTGGGACACTTTGTGTGCCCTGCCCCACTGAAGCAGGACATCTTCTCTGCCTTAGATTCTGAATTCAAGCTGCCCACACTTCTGCTGGCCTTTGCCCCCACAAACACACACTCGTAAGAGGAGCCTGAGCGGATGCTTTTCTCTACCGCCTGCATTGTAATCCCCTACTTAATTTCTGCAGGTGGACCTGGTCATACAAGAGTCTACCTTCCTGCTTGCTTTCACTTGGCTTCCCAGGAAGCTTCTCATAATCCCATTGCAGGATACTGAAAACCACGGCCTCGTGTGCCAGTGGTTGAGAAAATGGCCTTTCAGTCGGTCTGGAGGCAGCCCTACGGCCTTTGTCTCCTTGGCCTGCCGCCTGATAATGCCTGCCCTGCTGGGGTGTACAGAAACTCCCCCTATTCAGGCCTTATTGCCTTATTGTTGAAGCTCAGTCCCATGAGATGGACATATGCAGAGAGCAGATGCAGGAACTGAGCATCTCACACCCACGCCGTCGGCAGCACCACACTGAGCCTGCCTGCCTTGCCTCTTTCTGTCTGGGGAGGAGCGGCTGGAGGCAAGATGCTTCAACCCCCCCCCTTGCGCCAGAACACTCTTTTACCCCCTCAAGTCTCAGCCCCATGGATCAAACCCCCATTGTCCAACCTCAAGGGATGTCGTTGCCTCTCCCCATCGTCTGTGGATGCAGCAAGTAGGCAGGTGGTCCAGGAGGCATCCTCCCATTGCCTAGCAACCACAATGTGCTCCCCCTCCCCTTTCAATCTTCTTGAAGCAAAAAAGGAGGCCATGGAGAGGAAAAGGAGTGAGCAAGTGAGAAGGGAAAGGAGCAGAGTTTTAGAGGAGGGATGGAGCAAGACAGACAGACAGACAGAGAGACAGACACACAGAGAGAGAGAGAGAGAGAGAATATCTGCAGTGTAGCTGTATTGTGGTCTATTCCATATCCTCCAACATCCTACCAGTAAAAATAAGATTATATTTGTGACATCCCCCTCCCCCATTTTGATACCAAATATTATTGCGTAATACATCACCCACCCACCCACCCACCTCATTAAACAGTGCTTGAAGGTCCAGTTCTGTTTCCCTCAGTTACGCTTGTTATTTCCACGGCAGAAGGTTTTGTTCCTTTCGGTCAAAAGATATGCTAGGGAAACCACAATCTTGCAAATCGCCTGCCAGTTGTTCTCGGAAAGCCTCCTCAGAGCGGAATCTCAAAGGAATAGGCCTTACAGTGGAGCCAACATTTCCGAAGAATACTCTTGTCGCTCCTTTCAGCCTGTGGCCCTGCCCATCACCGGGTCTTCCCTGAACCTGAACCCAGCACTTGAAGTCAAGCTATTGCTGCCCATTCTTTGAAAAAGGAAAGCTGCTGTTTTAATCAAATCTAGATCACTTTTGGGGGAGACCGTATCCTCCTGCAAAGTGGGGCAGTCATTCCAGCGTGTGAGTTCTCCGCGAGCAAGCACAGAAGGCTTGGGGGAAAAGCCCAAAGAATCCTGTAGTTTTTGGGGGACTACAACTCCCAGAATCCCCCAGCCACTCTGGTTGCTAACCATATGTGACATGGGAATCTTAAAAGACATATGGTACTATTCTCATCTCTGATCCGCACAGGGTAGGCTGTGTGCTCTGGAGTGCCCTGGAGGTCACAATCACACAAGCATTGCCATAGTTAGAAAGCGAGCAGGGCTGACCCAAGACATTTTGCTGCTTGACTCAAAAGACTAAAGTGGTAGCCTTTTCCTGTTCCAAAATGGCAAACGCCTGGAAAAATCTGATAGCAGAAATGGTGAGAGAACAATATCCTCCAGCGGTCCTGAGGTTGGCCAGCTTGTTTAGGGAGTTGCAGCCCTCTATGATCTTCTCCTGAGACCTAAAGTGGTCCGAGGGTCTGGAGGAACAGCTGGGAGGCTTTGCCCGATGCTCCGCACTTCCACTAGTTAGTGGAAGGCTTGCTTTTAGGTAAAAATGGGAAACCCACCTTTCTTGGTTCAGGAAATCAATTCAGAACTAGAGCAGGGGGGAAATGCTCCAAACTTAGTTAGAGAAGCCCCCAGAGGTAGCTTTCCAGGTATAAAGGTGGCTGCTTTGTGTGGCTGCCTCTTGTCTGTTTCGACCTGTAGAACGGAAACTAAAAGGTTCAAGATTAATAGGTTTATTTGACAGTCATCTTTTGTGGATTACAATCCGCTCCCTGAAGAGATGTGTTTCAGGCACAGGAAATCCATTCAGAGATAGTGTAGGGGGGGAAAAGAACCCTAGCCCTGGTGACAGGAGACCCTAGAGCAGTGATGGCAAACCTTTTAGAGACCGAGTACCCAAACTGCAATTCAAACCCCACTAATTTTTTTTTTTTGCAAAGTGCCAATAGAGTAATTTAACCTGTATACAGGTGGCTATGAAGGGGCGATGTTGGGTGCCCACAGAAAGGGCTCTGAGTGCCACCTTTGGCACTCGTGCCATAGGTTCACCATCACTGCCCTAGAATGTAATCCCTGAACCTCCATGCCAATAAATCTAGTTAATCTTAATGATGCCACAAACATTTTATTTTTGTTTGTTTTTTGTTTTGCTTGTTTGTGATTTTGTCATGCAAAAGACACTTGACTTGACTTCCAAGAAGAAGTTGTGCGATTTCCATATCGATAAGTCCTCCCCATGCACATGGTCTTGTGATTCCAATAACTGTGGTCTTTGAATTCCAATACTGTAATTATTTAAATCCACTGCTTTGTAAATCAGCATAGAATTAATTGCAGAGCAGAATCCCAAAATGTTCCTTCAAATTACAAAATCTGGCAGTTTGATTCTGAAGCAGAAAAGGTTCTGCAGGGTAAATGGACAGCTATATATCCTTGGTCCTTCATAAGGTTGCAGGTTTTTTTGAGGGGAGGTCTATATTCGTTTGTTCCAGGTCTGTTTTTTACTGCAAACGAGCTACAGAATTAACCATCTTTCCTGACCGTTTAAAAAATCCAAGAACTCCCTCATGTTGGGAAAGGTACTCAGAGAGCCCCGGCTTTCCTTTAACACTCCCCCCTTTCCGATTTTCGTTTGCTAACTTGTCAGGTTTCATCGGAAGATTAATCATTCTTGCCATTTCCATTAAGGCCCCCACCTGCCCCGCCTGCTTGTTCCTTACTCTGGACAGGCCGTAAATCCAGCCCGAAAATAGCCACCAGCTTGGCTTCAGCCTTCTTGAAATATTTATTCCTCTCTCTTTTCTCCTCCTCCTCCCTCTCCTCCCCTGCCCTCCCGCCACAGCTGAGACAGCTCCGGCTGCTTTTTCCTCCTGCGCAGAGATGATGAGGCAGGAACTAATTGATGGTATTGATCCTCTAGGGCGGATCTGAGCCAGCCTGCGAAAGGGCTGAGGCGGATGGAGGGGGAAGGAGGCCCAAGACCCTCTGCTGCCTAAGGCCAAGGGCAGGGTGGGACCCCCTGCCATTCCAGGAGCTGCCTTTTAAATCTTACTACAGGGTGATTTTGTGTCCTCTTTGAGACAAGGAGAGTGTCTCTCTTTATAGAGGGCCATTCTGTCTAATTCTGAGTGAAAGATCAAGAGCCAGAAAGACGGGTGTCAAGGGCCGTGAAGCTGAACTTGTTTGAGCTGCTAACACTCAAGATAGCCTGGTAACTATTTTCTCCAATCAAGTGAGATGAATTCTGTTTAAGTTACAGAAGTGATTTCTGGATTTTTGTGCCTGGGCACTTCAGTCAGGTTTTGCCCAAACCAGCATTTCCTTTGGGTCTCTTTTGGGGTGGTATGAAAGAGGCCAGCCATATCTGTCCTGGCAATAGGGTAAGGAGGCTGCCCTATCCTGAATCATTAAGTCAAAAAGTGGTGGTAGTGGTGGGACTGTAGCCCTAAGATGGTCCAGAATGTAGAAAAGATGGTGCTCTTGCCATCGTACCAGGAGGTACCTTATGGCACAGTAGTTAAAATGCAGTAATGCAGTCAAAACTCTGCTCGCAGATAGCTTGAGGTTCACTCAACATTCCAGGGTTCCGAGGTTGGTAAAATGAGTGCCCTGCTGGCTGGGGGTGCAGTGTAGGCATGTGCAGCCAGCATAATTGTAAACTGCCCAACATGCTTTATGTGTTTTGTTTTCTTCCCCACTTGCTTTGTCCTTTATTCATATAACATTAAAAGAATTACAATAAGTCTCCAGCACATCCCTACAATGTAACTGCATTCTTATACAGTCTGAAAAAATATTTATGGATGTGCTGTAGAATAATTTATAGATGAATTTATTTGTGATTAAATGCAGTGGTTAAATGCATGCAGTGCAAGTTAAATTGTGCTCACAACCTGGAGTTCAATCCCAGGTACAAAAGAACATAAGAAGAGCCCTGCTGAATCAGGCCAACGGCCCATCTAGTCCAGCTTCCTGTATCTCACAGTGGCCCCACCAGATGCATTTGGGAGCGCATGAGACTAGATCTCTGTCTCCTGATACCACTCCCCTGCATCTGGCCCTTGAAGTGCCCCGGTTTTAAGCCTGGAGATGACACATCTCCATCATGGTTTGTAAGTAACCTGGGATGGACTTTTCCTCCAGGAATCTGTCCAATCCCCTTTGGAAGGCATCCAGGCCAGATGCCATCACCACCTCCTCCTGTGGCAGGGAGTTCCACAGACTAACAACACGCTGGGTAAAGAAATATTTTCTTTTGTCTGTTCTTACTCTCAGCCCTCAATTTGAGTGTATGTCCCATAGTTCTGGTATTTTGTGAGAGGGAGAAGAGATTCCCTCTATCCACTTGACTCATGCCCTGCATTATTTTCTACGTCTCAATCAAATCCCCCCCTCAGGCACCTTTTTTCCAGAATAAAGAGCCCCAAATGTTTTAGCCTTTCTTCATAAGGGAGGCGCCCCAGCCCAGTAATCATTTTAGTCACTCTCTTTTGCACCTTTTCCAGTTCCACTAGAGATGCGGTGACCAGGCTCATGGTTTACTCAGCCTTCCATCTTTCGGAGGTTGGTAAAATGAATACTGTACCCAGCTTGCTTGGGGGGGAAAGTGCAGCCTCCATACTGTAATCGGTGTTGCTTTGATGTTGCTCCCAATAAGTTACAATGTTGTAATTGTTACTCTTTTAATGTTCTATATAGCCCTTGAAGATGGCTGATAGACACAAACATGTCGTGCATTTTATACCGGATTAAAAAGCCCCATATATTCTACAACCTAGGACTACAGCTTCCTTTTGTGAACTAATATTTCAGTGGATGTACCAGTTGCTTTTATTATTTCCTATCCTGAATCAGACTATTGATCTTTATAATGGGGTTGCCGGCTCTCTGGGCATCCAGTATTGCAATGCTTTTCTCTTTCTCCAAGCAGAGGAACAGAACTCCGGTGGAGAAGCCTTGGTATCTGCAGATGAAGTGGCTTTCAAATCCAAGCCACTCTTCAATATGACATCCTTTCAAATACAGTATTTAAACATGACTATCATATCCCCTCTCAACCTTCTTTTTGTAAGGCTAAACCAGGCATGTCCAAACTTTGGCCCTACAGATGTTTTGGACCACAACTCCCACAGTCCTTTGCCATTGGAAATACAGGCTTGGAATTCTGGGAGTTGTGGACCAAAACACCCAGAGGGCCGAAGTTTGGACATGCCTGGGCTAAACATTCCCAGCTCCCTAAGCCAATCCTCATAAGAATTTCTTCCAGACCTTCAACCATCTTGGTTGCCCTCCTCTGGACCCGTTCAAGGTTGTCAACATCCTTGTTAAATGGAAGTGTGCAGAACTGGACATGGTACTCTAGGTGGGGTCTCACCAGAGCCAAATAGAGTGGTGCTATCACATATGCTGATCTTCATCTCTGTCTCATTTCAGCTTTTCATCTGTAATGGAAATATCTTAATGACTGTAAAAATGAGTGTTACCCAAGCATTTAGAAGAGTCTTTATATATGCACAGATTTAACCCTTTGTTTGGTTTTAAAGGGTTTTATTTATTCAAAACAAAAAAATGTATAAGAAAAACAATGACAATGTATAATATGCACACTGTAATATTGACAAGACAATGATACATTTTCTTGTTTTTAACCCTCCCCTTGAATTAAACTTATTTACATGGGTGGGGCTTTGCTTAATCATCAGTTTTGAATCTATGTGCTCCTACCACCACCACAAAAATAACACACACACACACACACACACACACACACAGACACACACACAGAGAGAGAGAGAGAGAGAGAGAGAGAGAGAACAAACTATCCCCGCTTTTTCTCTAATTCCTCCTCCTTTGACTCATGATTTGTGAGAACTTTTTCCCAAGTTACTTTTAGAACGATAAGTCTCAGAACCACTCAGCCAGCATGCTAGGTTGGAGAGGGTGAATACGTTGGAAAGTAACTTTTCCAAGTTCTCCCTACTGCCAACTTGTTTCTGGAATCCTCAGTGCTGGAATGATCCTATGTTGCTGCCTGAGGATGAACTAGATGGCATAGATTATAGAACTACAGTAGTTGTGAGGAAGTGCCGCCTTCTTAAGGGTTAAAAGTGAGCATGCCCAAACTTCAGCCCTCCAGATGTTTTGGACCACAACTCCCACAGTCCTTTGTCATTGGCAATCTAAGCTTAGAATTCTGGGAGTTGTGGTCCAAAACATCAGGAGGGCCGGCATGCTTGTGACATGTCCTACTCTCCTGTAGCTTGTCAGTTAGGTTGCTCCTGTTTTGTGATTGGTCATCAGTTCAGCACCATCTTAATTTGCATTCTGGTTGCTCAGACAGAGTGCTTCTGAAACACAGAGGTCTTTTCTTCCTCTCTTAATTGGGATCAATGGAAAGCAGTTAAATTCAGTGTGGAGAAAATAGAAAGAGAACCAAGGTGGGGAGTGGCATTTTGCTGCCTAAGAGATGTGAAACGTAACAGAAAAAATGGCTAACGTGTGAGAGTAGTTGCACCATAAAACTTAACATTAATTTAACAACTTTTCAATTGGCTAGATTTGTTGCCCAAAATCACTCAGTAATCCTTTACAACAACCTTTCAAGGCTGGCTGGTATCCTCTAAATATTGCACTGGGGTGGAGGCATCTCTGTGTAAAAGCAGAGGCAGGTATTAGTAAAAGCCTCTTATGAGAAGAGGGGATTCTGTAACTACTGGAAGTGTCTGATGGTTCAGAGGCAGAAGCTTTACTGTAATGTGCAAATAAGCTCTCTTTGCTTTAAGGTTCCTCTTCAGTGCTTCAGCCTTAAAGAGTGCTCTGAAGTCAGATTTCTCAAAAACGCATGGAATCCCCTCTCTCCAACACTGCCCATTACCCCACGTCCACTTTGTACTGCAACAGAATATAATGGGCGTTTATACACGACCCCTAAACTCCGGAGCAAATGGCTCCCAGCTCCGGAGCTTAAAAATGTTTCCCCACCAGCTCCGGAGTTTAGAGGAAATTAAGTGTGACCCCGCCCACCTAAGCGTGACCCAGCGCACTTTTCTTGTACCTGCTCTTCCCTGGTGAAAATTGTTTGATGCGGTGTAAGGATAGTGAGTGCGGGGCTCTCCTCGCTTCTGTTTGTTGTTGTTTTGGCTCCCGCCCCTTTAAGAGCTACTTTACAGAGACAGGAATGTTGCCGCGGCAAGAGCGGAGGCAGAACGGAGGTGAGCCACGATCTTTTCTTCCTTTTTTCCCCTCCCTCCCATCACACAGCCAGCAGCCAGGGTGGGGACACAGGAAGAGCGACAAGCCCCTAAGATCTCTGGTCCGAATTTAAGTGGCCAGCGGATCTTAGGGGTCGTGTAAAAGCGCCCAATGTGTAATATATTTTGTTGTGGTCACATGGGGCGCTTTTACACAACCCCGAAAATCCGAGGCAAAGGGCTCCAAGATGTGGAGTTAAAATTGTTTTCCCACCAGCTCCGGACTTTAAAAAAAAATTAAGTACGACCACGCCCACCTAAGCGTGCCCCAGCGAATTTTCCAAGTACCTGGTCTCCGGAGGTAAAAAAAATTCTGATGTGGATTGTAAAGCAGTGAGTGCCAGGCTGTCCTCACCTTCTGTTTGGTTTTTTGTTTTTTTGTTTTTGCCTCCCGCCCCTTTAAGAGACTGGAATGCTTCCTGGGCAGCTCCGGACATTCTTTTCTCCCTTTTTTTCTCCCTCCCCTCACGCAGACAGGAGCAAGGGAGTGTGGAGGGGTGGGAACACAGCAAGAGGAGCAAACCCTCAAGATCTCTGGTCTGAATTTAAGGGCCTTTTTACACAACCCCTAAACTCGGCCGCAAATGGCTCCCAGCTCCAGAGCTTAAAATTGTTTACCCACCAGCTCCGGAGTTTACTGAAAATTAAGTGCGGCCACGCCCACCTAAGCGCGTCCCAGCGCACTTTTTCTTGTACCTGCTCTCCAAGGGTGAAAAATCTTAATGCGGATGTGCCGGGCTCTCCTCGCTTCTTTTTGTTGTTGTTTTTTGCCTCCCGCCCCTTTAAGAGAAGGAACCAGGAAGTCACGGGGCTCCCGGCAGCTTCCACCGGCACTGGGGAGGTAAGTCTTTATTCTTTTGTCCCTTTTTTTCTCCCTCCCCTCACGCAGCCAGCAGCCAGGACGTGCGGAGGGGGTGGGAACGCATGAAGAGTGACAAACCCCTAAGATCTCTGGTCCGAATTAAAGTGACCAGCGGATCTTAGGGGTCATGTAAAAGCGCCCTAAATTGCCAGCGGATCTTAGGGGTCGTGTAAAAGTGCCCATGGTTTTGTTGCTGTTCCTGCGTCCCCAAGGACGCACTTCCCGCTTTCAGCTTCACTTAAGGATTGCAATGCTAGCTTCTGGCCTGAGATGCCAGCTAAATAATGGCTTCCCTGAATTCACCGAGCGAATCTGCGAGTGAACGGAGTTAGAAATTATAACCAGAGTTCTCTGCTTCAAGTTTGCATGCATCCCTATTAAATTCGCCAATAAGCAAGAATGCATGTGTGCAACAGAACCACAGCCTACCTTACATCTGTCTTTGCCTCTGCTTTGCCAGTTCATTTCCAAGCACGCTTTGTCTGTTCTTCTTCATTTCTCCTTCCCACTATCCTATACACCATTTAAAATCAAACCGGACAAACAAATGAAATGGAATGAAATAAACTCATCGCCCAGGCCAAAAGAGGAGATGGGTTTGTGGGCAGAAATAGTTGCTTTTGTTCTTAAACAACATTAACCTCTGTTCTGTCCAGAAAGGGAAAGACTGTGACCCACCAGATCATCGGGGGGGGGGGGAATGCTCAGCCTGTCCCAGTTACTGGAGGGAGTTACTTTTCGCAAAAACAATGCCAAGAAGCCCTCGCTGCTACCACGCTGGGAAACAGTTGTTTTATCCGTTCTCTCCCATCCAGACTTCAGGACTCTCCTGCTCACTCTCTTTCTTGATCTCTGTTTCCCATCCTATGTATTGCCAGGAATGGCTGATGATGGGAGTGACCATTTGTAAATGTCTTGAAGGTCTGCAACTGCTTCGGCCTTATCACTGAGGATGTTTTCAGTCAGAGGACTGTTGTTGTAAACCCATGGCTTACAGAGACTAGAGGCTGCTTCCTGATATGAAAAATTGTTACCTATGCAAGGAGGCCTTTTTAAGGAACACAGATATGCCGTCACCTCCCCCATCCTCTGCTCTCCTTAGCATTTGAGAAATCTGGATCGTTGCTCAGAAAGTTACAATTTAAATGGACTGTGATAACAGTACTCATTACTTCTCCACAGCCAGGATGCCACAATCATTTTTACCACTCCCATTCCCCAAGTTACACTGAGCACTCCCTTTACATTGAATTCCCATTGTCACCTGGGTGGGAAATCACAGAGAAATACCCTTTGTTTCCCACTAGTGACAAATTCTGATATTGCATCCTGGAAATATTTATAAGAAGACCAAACCAAAGACTGTTTCCCTTGTCAGTTATGATATATAACAGAATGGGGTGAAACCTGGAACAAATTGTGTAAAAATGCCTTTGAAAATAACTTTTGAAAGTACCTACATATTCTTGTTATATCTTATAGCTTAGGTGTTACGCTTTACATCTAAAATTACTTTGCAATTATTCATTATTTTATTTGTTTAAAAAGCAACTAACCACAGCTAACTATATTACTTATATAATTAATTACTTTCATGCTCTGATCTAGAGACATAATTTGTTCCTGCCAGTATAAGAACAAAAGAGAAGGGAACTGTGTTAGAAGCTTGGCCACCTCTGTTCTTTATGGTCCATGACTGGCCTTAGCAGATGGGTAATGAGAGTCTCATACGACCAGCAAGACAGAGAAAGGGACCTCTGGATCTGGTGTGCGTGCAGCTATATCATCACACACATCCACAGGAGACCAACGTGGGCAGGCCTGCCCTTGTCCCTGTGACCTGTGTGCTGCAGGAGCAGCACTGTTCCAGACAGAAGGCTTTGGACATGCTCCAAGGAAGCTCAGCCTCTCGCCGTTGGTGTGGCTGGTCTGCAAAAAAGAAAAGAAAAAAGGCAAGATGCAGGTAGAGCAATTTGAGAGTCTACTGTGATAGGGTTTGCTCCTAAAATTACCCAAGAAACGGTGTGCTTTAATTAATTAATTAATCAAAAGTATTTGAATTGATGCATGACAAAAAGAGACAGGTACTCACCACCAAGCCCATCCCAGCTCTTAAGTCCTTACTCTTGGCTGACACAGCTGGCCTTATGGTCACAGGGACAGCGAGGCAACTCTCTTTAGGTGGCAGAACTTGGGGAGTGGCAGAGAATAACCCCCTGCCATCCTTGCTGAGCCCTCTGGCTTCTCCTCTTTGTGGAAAAACAGAGCCCATGCCGGCCTCACAGCTTGTATTCCTCCTCCTGAACTAGCCTGCAGCCCCCAAGAAAGGCACAAAGCCGTATCCCGGGGTGGGATTTGTCTACAGGAGACATGCCACCCGGGGAGTGCTCTTTGCGACCAGCCTCCGGATCGCAAAACACCCCCCAAAGTTGCCATTTTGGAATCTGGAAGTGCCCTCCTGCTCCCTTCTGGTTTGGGGGAGAAAATTGAGCTGGAATGATCACCAAGGTACATTTTCTCCCAACCCTCTGCCTTGCCCCACTTGTAGAGCTGAAAGAAGACCCCATGGCCCGTTCAGCTGATTTCTGCATGGTGAACTAAAGAAGACATCTTGTCCTTCATTCTGGCAGCAAAATGTCGAGGTTTGACCACGTACAGCCACAGTTCCAACTGGGAATCATGCAATGGATGCTATATTCTTTTATAACATGGGGGCCATGGAACTCCCCCCCCTGAAGAATGCCTACCTCTCCCATTTAAAAGGGGCCCTTGTATTCTTAAGGAAACATGAAGTGTTCCCAGGACTACTGGGCCACACACAGATATATATAAGAAAAAAAAACTTTGTGTGGGAGGGCCCATGAGCAGATGTGGCTTTCCTAGATCTGGAGATAGAGATGGCACAGCCTCAGGACCTTGGGAGATGGCACACTGCTAGTTTGTCACAATGAGAACAAGAAACTTGAGAAGTGCAAGAGAGAAAGCTGGATGGAGCAGCATTCGGCCTGCGATACCTCCATTTGCCTTCTTCCATGAGCGTGCTCACCACCACCCCATACATGCCAGCACACAGACCCGACCTTCTAGTATTTCATGGCAAGCGGCAGAGCGCGCCAGCATCCTCGGAGTGGTCGCAGTTGTGGACGTTCCAGCGAATGTGAGAACAACGCAGGAGGGACGCCTCGTCTCCTTTGCACTTCAGGTTGTCGAGGAAAATGTAGCCGGTGCCCTGGCCGTACCGGGCCTCCCCCGAGGCGGCTAAGGCCCGCCCGCAGCTGAGTTGCCGACACACCACTTTCACGTCCTTGATATCCCAGGCGTCGTCGCAGACTGTCCCCCACTGGGACAGGTAGAACAACTCCACACGGCCTTCGCACCGATGGCTCCCGTTGACCAGCCGCAGGAAGCCTGCAAAAGGGAAGAGAAGGAGGGCAGCAAGAGTCATTACGAGCAAGGTAAGTTCCGTCCTGCCAACCTGCCATGTGCCGCCCCCTCCCCAGTCCCATTACCTTTTCGGCAAATGGGTTGGCCAAAGAATACAGCTTGGAAAAGTTGTACTTTAAAAAAACCAACTTCTAGTGTGGAAAATGAACATAAAAACATAAGAAGAGCCATGCTGGATCAGGCCAAAGGCCCATCTAGTCCAGCTTCCTGTATCTCACAGTGGCCCCACCAGATGCGTCTCAGAGCGCACAAGACTAGATCTCTGTCTCCTGACACCACTCCCCTTCATCTGGCCCTTGAAGGACCCTGGTTTTAAGCCTGGAGATGACTCATCTCCATCAGGGTTTGTCACCTGGGATGGACTTTTCCTCCAGGAATCTGTCCAATCCCCTTTTAAAGGCATCCAGGAGAGATGCCATCACCACCTCCTGCGGCAGGGAGTTCCACAGACTAACAACGCGCTGGGTAAAGAAGTATTTTCTTTTGTCTGTTCTCAATCTCCCAACCCTCAATTTGAGTGTATGTCCCCTAGTTCTAGTATCTTGTGACAGGGAGAAGAGCTTCTCTCTATCCACTTTACTCATGCCCTGCATTATTTTGTATGTCTCAATCATATCTCCCCTCATGTTTCTCCTTAAATGCTTCTCCTTAAAAATGTCAAAGAGGCATACTGTGAGGTTTCTCATTGGGAAAGCATGTATTGGTGTTAGCTAGCCGAGATGTTTTCAAAGCTGCAAATACTGTCTTACAGGAGTTTTGGGCAACCTCCAAATGGCAATACCGAGATGGGCATATCGAGGCCACATGGGGTCTCAGGGGTACACCTGGCCTTATGGCCCCCTCACCCTCAGTTTGGGGGCAGCACTCAGGCGCATAAAGGCCACGGTCTAAAAGGAAAGCCTTTTTTAGTCTTGTGCCTGGAAGCGGGTATAATGTCATGGTTAAGAGTGTCAGAGGAGGGGTCAGCTGTCCTGGGTTCAAACCCCTGCTCAGCCAATGGCAGGTCCCATGGTCACCTTGAGACTGCCACGGCCTCTCCTATTTCCTAGGGGTGTCGTAGACATGTAGTACATAAGAACAACCTTGCTGGAAGAGGCCACAGCCCATCCAGTCCAGCATTCTGTCTCGCACAGTGGCTCACCCTTTGCTTTGGGGTATTCCCAAGCAGATGTCTTCACCTGCTTACGATTCCCTGCAAATGGCATTGAGACGGCCTAGCATGTCACCTTGAATTCACTGAAGGTGGGATATTGAGGAGGTGCATGCATAAAAACAACAGCATCGTTGTTGTTTCTCTCTTGGGCATAAAGTCTGCCAAGTCTGCCCTGTAAGGGAGAGTTGTGACAGAGGGAAGGAGGACTGCAGAGTTGACCCCCCCACTCCTAAATTTAGAAGGCACTCCTTCTGCCTTCTACTTATCTGACCATTTTACTGAACGGAGATGGTGCCTGGCAAAGGACATCAGAGCAGGGATTTGGCAGGGGCAGGAGGCCTGCTATGCCGGCTGGTTAGGCTCTATGCCACTTGCCCTGGGAGGAAAAAAACCCACTACTGAATAGCTTTGCTAGGCAGCTGCCTGGAGTCTCCTCTCTTCCAATTAAGTTTTGGACGCCTCCCGGTGCAGGTGGGAGGGAGAGGGACCACCAACAGGACCTTTCACGTACCATCCTTGGGCCGAGTGGTGGCTGGGGTCATCGTAGGAACGCTGTCCTCCAGGAAGGGCTCCCCGGTTTCATCGGCACCTGAACACGGAGGGAGGAAAAAGGGAGGCAGGCTGAGAAACAAAAGAGAGAGAGATGCCTGAAAAGGGGAGCCCCAAGGCGTCCCTCTCAAAAACAGGATTGCTACGAGCTGACTTCCTACTGGTAGCCTGGGCGACTGACTAGCCCAGGTTATTTCTAGAAAGGCCGCCCAAAGTAGTTTGTTTCAGCAGAAACAGAAACAGAAGCCTCCTGGCCTCTCTGGAGACGAAGGCATTTTCTTAGTGGTTTAGAAGGTGTTATTCCATTGTAGACTTTCATGGGGTTTTGCCACAATCCGTTCTTTCTCCAAACTCGTGTCGGCAGGCTGTTCCAACAGTTGACTTCCTGGGCCCATAATACCGTTGTCTTCTTGGAAGCAAATTGCCTGGTGTTGATTGGTGGTTGTCATTCAGCTTGGTTTCCCCTACCCTACTCTCCCCACATCATGTATACTGTGTACTTTGCCCCAGAGTCTGTACTCCTTGCATCAAAATACAGTATATAGATTCCAATCCAAACGAAAGTTGATGGGACAATATGCTTATTCATCTTACAGATGACAAAGGACTCCGTGTGCATGTGTGTTTGCTTCTGTTTTTATTGTCATTTAAGGCCGGTTACATGATCCTCTTAAAAGAGAAAGGACAGTAAAATGCTACCCACATTCCAAGGCCTTGTCTCGAGAAAAGTCTGGGCTCTGCCCATCAGAATAACTGGATCACAGTGTTTAAAATTACAGTGGACCTTGTATAACAAACAGTTTGTATAACATAAAATCTGTACAACATAAAAAATTCTGGAGATAGGGGAAATTTGCTTAACATAATTGCCTATGGGGTGAATCCATACAACATAAAATGGGATTACTCCATTTTCAATGCATTCCTATGGGAAATTTGTATAAAGGAAAATTTGGAACAAATTAATTCCTTTATACAAGGTACCACTGTACACTTAACGGGTTCAGTATTTCACATCACTGGCTTTCTAAAACAGCCAAAGCCACTGTGGTTGTATTTAGAATCCGGGAGACCCAGATTCTCATGTCCACAGACCCCCAAACCCTGAATTTCACCGATTAAACTCAAACATGGCTCACTTCGTGGCCGAATCTAGGAAGATAAAGATGGGCTGGAGTGTGTGTATGTGTGTTACAGTTAGAGAGTATCATACTTGAACAGAATGACATTGGTTTCCTCTTTGAAAGTGGCAGGATATCAACAAAATTGTGAAATGCGTAGGAGAGAGGCAACATGCACACACTGGTGAGTGGGTGTGCGAGCAGGTGGGCTCTGGGAGTGAGCCCACGAGAGTATGCACGTGCACGAGAGAAATCACTCCCTCTTCAGCCCTCTCTTTGCTGCCACTCAGAAGATGGATGGCGGGTGGAAGGGCCAACGCGGAGAACGGGGCCAACGTCTCACACCAAAGTTGCTCAGAAAGTTACTGTCAAAAAGCAATTACTTAACAGTTACACGTATAAGACTCCACTTCCATGTAGTTTGTAACCATGATCATCAAGGGGAGGAAGTAATATTTTGGCTTCCCATTATGCAAAAGTAACTGAATTTCTACCGGACTTTCTAAAGGTACAAAAACTAGTACATTCCCTACAAAATTTATTTATTTATTTATTTATTTATTATACTTATATCCCACCCATTTGGACTAAAAGGCCACTCTGGGTGGCTAGTAACTGCAAAAATACTACAGTTACATCTTCAAAGGAATAGTATTGTCTTTCATTACAATGCATTTCTGTTGTGAATTGTTGGGTGCACCTAGACCAGTGGTGTCCAAACTTTGGCCCTCCAGATGTTTTGGATCACAACTCCCATAGTCTTTTGTCATTAGCAATACATGCTTGGAATTCTGGGAGTTGTAGTCCAAAACATCTGGAGGGCCAAAGTTTGGACACCCCTGAGTCCTAGACTATGCAGTTATGAACACTTGAGATCACTCCAAGAGTTCATGATCCCTCCTAAAGAATCCTGTGGTTTGAAGTTTAGGGAGGGGCACAGAATTATTTCTTGTAGGGCAACAGAATGTCCACTAAAGCTCTTTCACCCAAATGCAAATCCAAAGATTGCCTTGGACATAGCCATCCCATTAAATTTGTACAAAAGTCATATGGTTGCATAGCAGATAATCCCTTGGACTGATCCTAGAGAGTTCAGACCCATACCCAGAATGAATTTCTCACACCCAGCATCTGTTTAATAACCTCTGACCAAGGAGGGCACCATCTCCTAAGGAAGTCCATTCCACTGGCAACCCCTCACCCCTAGGGATGTCTTCCTCATGCTGATTTGGAACCTCCTTGCTTACAGTCTGAATCCTTGGTTCTGATTCCATCCACTTAAGCAACAGAAAGCAAGGAGATGATTCACAAGCATTTGAGAGTTGCATCTTCCACATGAGAAAAACAAGCCGCACTTCAGCTGTTTGATGATGGCCAGTATTGACTTATCATGTACCTCAATAAGTCAACACGAGCAGTATTCATTTTATGGAAGGTAAATTGGCTCTCCATGCTGCAGTTTGGGTGACCTAAGGAAAGATTGAGGCCAAGAGCAATGGCCAAGAGTAAGGTTGCCTATGGAATTTTTTGGCAGACATGAGATTCAAACGGAGGACTTCCTGATTACAGTTTCTGAGCTGCAGATCAGTTCTTCGTTCCTCTTCGTTTAAAAAAAACGGGCACAAATGAAAAGAAGCCCCCTTGACTACTCTGAATACACTCAATATCTGAAGATACGCTGGATTCTTCCAAGTGTCATGTCCTTGTAGAATGTTGGAAGAGATGGACGGTTAGTTCACGTCCTTCCTCGTTCTGAGATTACGTTCGTTTTGTGATAACGTTGTTTGTGGTCACATAGTCTTGTCCTGGTTCTGTCCCTGTTTCCGTTTACCCATGGGCATGATTGATGGTATCGTGACAACTGTTACTTCACGTCCTTGTTTTGTGACAATTACTGAATTTTCCTGGCTTCATTTACCCTTTTTGGGGGCCCGGGCTTCCGTTTTTCGATATTGCGAATCTCCACAACTTTGCCTTTCATACATTAAGCGGAAAAACTGCCTTCTTCCCTCTCTGCGATGCATTGTTTACGCCATTGGGATTATACTGGAGAATGCAACTTCGCACTCCTGCCACTAGATGGAGAATGTGTGCGTTGCATGACAAGCATTACTTCACGGGCACTTGTCTCGAAACAAGAACCGAAACAAGACAATTCCCGAGGCCAGAGAAAGGTATGCCTCATCACGCTGTGTTCCCGGTTCAGTGGGGCGTGGTCGGGACAAACTCCCACCATCACAAAATGGATGTGGAGTAACCTTTTTTCATACCGGTCCCAAGCGGGACAGCGAACCGTGATGAGAGGGACATGAAGTAACTGTCATGGGTCACAAATTTGGAAAGCAATGAGAAAGAAGGGGGAAGTCTTTAGTTGCTGAAAATGCCCCCCCCCATGCGCCACTGACATAGTCACCTTGCTACGAGACTAGTTATGACAACAGGATTTCCACCCAAAGGTCTTGGATTCCTTCCCCAGAAGGTCCAGGTAAGGCTAAGAAAGCAGCTTCCCATATCTCTGCCTCCCCAGGAGAGGGCAGAAGTCCCCATTTCTCGTGATCTCTCACCTCTGCAGATGACCCCGGCGTCTTCGTGGTGGCCGCAGTTGTGTTGCCCCCAACCTAAGTTAAAGCAGTCAGCCAAGTCTGCCTCCACACCGGTGCAGTCTACGTTGTCCAGGAGGATGGGCCCAGTGCCGTAGCCAAAGTAGCCTAGCACGGTGGCCACCACCGCCGAGCCGCATCCCACCTGCCGGCAGACGACCTGGGCGTTGGGGAAATCCCAGTCATCGTCACAGACAGTCCCCCAGCTGTCCCCATAGAGGACTTCCACTCGGCCTTGGCAGCTGCTGTTTCCATTCGCCAGTCTGATGCCACCACCTGCTGGTCAAATGGAGGAAGCAGCAGAGATCACCAAGCCAGCTCCTAGTCCCTCCTTGCCTTATCTTTAAGTTGTGGCTGTTGTCCAAAGTGCAACAATGTCCCTCTGAAGGGAGGTCATGCCAAATGAGAGAGGTTGCAAAGGGGAGGAGGAAGAGAGAATAATCTCCTGCAAATCACCTGGATTTCTCAAGCCTTGGGCCATTGCTCTCACCACTACACCACACTGTCTCTCTTACTTCTGTGACCTTGTGGGCTTAGCACACCCTGTTTATTTTTGGAAAGGGTGCCAAAAGCTCTGAAGAAAACCTATGCTCACAAATCACAAACGTTGATGAATCCCAAATTTTCATGGCATCGGAAGCTAATTGGAAATCTGGTTCTCTGGAAGATGTGACAGAGGTCTGAGGATCCTGGTTCACCCCATTAGAGGGAGATGGCCATTAAGCATTCCCCTAAGGCAGCTGAGCTCTTTTCATTTCTAAACTGAGGGCTTTCCCAGCTGGAGCATTTTTACCACCATGGCTTCCAGATTCTCCGCAAATTTGATTCAAATGTTTCCCAGCAGCCAAACAACATCTTATCTCACTTTGTACAACACACACCCTTCCCCCCACCCCGACACTCAGCCACTTTTTTGCCTTTTCAAAATGCCAGTTTATTTTTTGTTCCACTTTGAGCCTTTTCACATGACCCCTAAGATCCGCTGGCCCCTTAAATTCGGACCAGAGATCTTGGGGGGTTCGTTGCTCTTCCATCCTCCCCACCACTCCACACTTCCTTGCTTCTGTCTGCGTGAGGGGAGGGAGGGAAAAAAAGCCTTAAAAAGGGACAAAAGAATAAAGCCTTACCTCCGGTGCCGGTGGAAGCTGCTCCGAGCCCCCCCCGTCACTTCCTGATTCCTCTTAAAGGGGCGGGAGGCAAAAAACAACAACAAAAAGAAGCCAGGCGAGCCCGGCAGATCTGCATAAAGGAATTGTCACCTTCTGAGAGCAGGTACTTGAAAGGTGTGCTGGGACGCGCTTATGGGGGCATGGTCGCACTTAATTTTCTGTAAGCTCCGGAGCTGGTGGGAAAACATTTTTAAGCTCTGGAGCTGGGAGCCATTTGCGGCGGAGTTTAGGGGTCGTGTATAAATGCCCTTTGTAACAGGAGGGGGAAGTTTAGCATTGTGGCAATTCACAAGCATCTTAGTGCTAATGCACAATGATTCCAAGGTAGCAATAGTCTATTTTACAGACTTCTGGTGCTCTCAGATGCTTTAGATTTTGCAAGCTATAAGAAAGAAAGTAGGATTTTGTTGCACTTCTAGACTTTTTTTTTCATCCGTTGAACCATCATCTTTACCAGAACTTAGGAAAAGAAGCTGGTTTCTCATCAGGCCAGTGGGTAGATTCTGAGATATGTTGTCCAAAAAGGGTAACTTTTACCAGCTGACTTTTGCACTGTGATACTTACACGCAAACAGCTGACCACCACAAGGAACACCTCCTAGAGATGGAAATGATGGCTCTTTCAAACTCTCAATCATTAAAAAAAAATCAAATTTACTTTTTTTGTTTGTTTGTTTTGTACAAGTCCCAGAATCCTTGCTCCGTCATGGATACGAGCCAAGGTGACCTTGTGATTCTAGGAGGCGTAGGCCCCATGAGTAGCTTTTCCCATCTCTGATAGGATCCAAGCATTCCAACCTCTCTGCATTATCTCAAGGATTCTCTAGACATTTCACATCTCCAAGGAATTTCACACCATGGCATGCCAAAGGACCCCAGCACATACTTCTTTTTTCCACCAGGAGAAGAGTTGAAGTCATCATGATTTCCGTATCAGGGGAAGACTGGCCGACTCTTCTCTCTGTGACTACAAAGACACAGAAAACAGTGTTTTCCGTGGAGCAGTTTCCAGTTGCAACACCTTTGGAAGCACCATCAGGGGGCGAAGATGATAGACTCAAGGGACAATCAGACTGTGTTTACAGGCTACCATCATGCTGGTACTTCAGTGACATAATTCCATCAAAGCTCCATTCCTGGGCCATCAGACTTGCAAATGAAACCTGTGTTTCCCTCCCAACAGCCAATCACGAACCAAAGCAAGCCAATCTCCAGTTTGCAATGGACAAGCAGGCATATTCTGCACCTCAGAACAGTGGAAGTTCTAAATGCAGACATCTGCTTCTGATGTAGTTCAACCACCAGAGTTAGAAGAGATTTCAAAGATCGCTTTGCTTCACACACACACACACACACACACACAGAGAGAGAGAGAGAGAGAGAGAGAGAGAGAGAGAGAGACAGTCCACAGCTACAACATCTTGGGTAGGTGGGGCCCCATAGTTTCAGTTAAAATATCGCAAGGTTAGACTGGCAGAGGAGATTCCACCAACCCAATGGCTGCTCTTGCAAGCCATAAACCATCCATAAATGGATTTCCAGAGTCCTTTGTGCTCACCAGTGGCCGTGTCAGTGAATGACTCCTCCTCATAGTTATGAGCTGCTGAAGTCGTGATGACAGATGTTGTTGTCACTCCGAGACCTGGAATGACAGAGCAGTGGGAAAGATACACGAGAGGTACAGTTGGCCCTCCATATCTCTGGGAAGATTCGTTCAAAGCCGCTCCCCTGTGGGTGCTGAAAAAATGAGAACTGTAGCAAATAAATACTATACACATAGCATTGGTTTTGGGTTCCCTGTAGTGGCCAATTCTGGTAACTTCCATCTTTAGTAAAGCAGCGGTGCCTCAAGATATGAAATTAATCTGTTCTAATGGGATTTTCTTATCTCAAAATTTTCATATCTCAAAAAACTGTTTCCCATCTGAATGCACTGAAAACCAATTAATCTGTTCCAAAGGTAAGAAAAGTAAAAACAAAAAAGGAAGCAGATTACATTGGATGTCAATGCATTTCTATGGGAAGGCTGTCCAACGCCACGAAAGAGGGGACCAACCTTGTCCCCTCTTTGGTGGCAGTGGGTTTTTGAAAGCCCCAGATTGGAAGGAGTGATGAGGGGGGGTCTCAAAAACCCTCTGCTCCCAAAGAGGGTTGCCTTCTTTGGGGGTGTTGGATTTTTGAAAGCTTGCCCTGACCCAGCAAAGCAGGGGAAAAGCTTCCCCGCTTTGCCGGGTTGGAGGGAAACCGCCCCCCCCAACCAACCAGCAGACAAAGGCTGCTCCTTGCAGCCTCACACCCAACTGATTTTGACACCTTGAGGCTGCCAGGGCCAGCCTTCAGCTGCAGGTTGATTGAGGGTTTCCCCCCCTCCCCCACCAACCCAGCAAAGCAGGGGAAAAACTTTCCCCATCTTTGCAAACAGTGAATAAGTGAATCAGTGAAGACTGATCCTTTGGATAAGGGGGCCGTGTTGCATTTTAGAAAATCCAAACAATGCATCACATTTTAAAATTGATGGTATTTTGTTGTTTTATTTTATTATTGCTTTCTCTGCGAGCTGTCAACTAAAAAACTGCCATATCTGAGCTCTGAGCCAAAAGCCCTTGGTGAAACTCTTGTCCAAGGTTGTCCACTGTGTTCCCCAATTAAGGGGAGATTTGCCTCCTGAGTTGGAAGCCAGTAGTCTAACCATAATACCAAAGATTTCTAGTGGAAATTGGATTTTTGCAGTCTCTTTTTCTCCCGTGACTTCAAGAACACCCATAGGGTCCTTCTGATCTCCACGCCATCCTCACGGTCACCCTGGAGACCTCGTTCACCTGAGCAGATGACTCCAGCGTCCTCGTGGTGCCCGCAGTTATGGATTCCCCAGCCCAGGCTGTAGCAGGCCGAGAGGCGCGGCTCGCTCCCGTCGCAGTTCACGTTGTCCAGGAGAATGCGCCCCGTGCCGTAGCCAAAGTAGGCGTTCGTCCGGTAGTCCATGGCGCGGCCGCAGCCCATCTGTTTGCAAACCACTCCGGCATCACGGAGCCCCCAGTCGTCATCACACACCGTGCCCCAGTACCCTTTGTAGAAGATCTCCACGCGGCCCTGGCAGGAATTGGCCCCGTTCACCAGCCGTATGCTCCCGTCGCCTGCCGCGGGAGAGAGAACCACGGGGAGATGCAGTTATCTTCATGCTGCTGAAGTGAGCATTGGTTGTTTCTCTCTTGGCAGGCCATCACCGGGATGTAAGGTGTGAAAGATAACGTGCCACCCCTTTTTAAAAGCGCCTGAATCATCAGGGGTGTTGGCAAATTGTTGGGTCCTAGCCTTAAGTCTGAATCCAAGTCTTTGGGTCTAAGTTCTGAGCCCTAAGCCTTGAGTCTGAGTCCCACGTCTCTATTAAAAAGCTTTCAATAAGCTTTTAAATTTTAAGAACATAAGAACATAAGAAGAGCCCATCTAGTCCAGCTTCCTGTATCTCACAGTGGCCCCACCAAATGCCTCTGGGAGCGCACAAGACTAGATATCTGTCTCCTGATCCCACTCCCCTGCATCTGGTCCTTGAAGGACCCCGGTCTTAAGCCTAGAGATGACACATCTCCATCATGGTTTGTAACCTGTGATGGACTTTTCCTCCAGGAATCTGTCCAATCCCCTTTGGAAGGCATCCAGGCCAGGTGCCATCACCACCTCCTGTGGCAGGGAGTTAATTTAAAACAAATGGAAAAAAAAAAGAACGGTTAAGTTCCACCTCCTCCTCCCAAGCAGTTACTTTTAGTTGTCCATCCTGTTTGAGCCCTCCTGGGGAGCCCAAATGACCTTCCATTCCCAAAGGATGAGGAATCAGAGGAGGAAGGAGATCCCTTTACCCGCAAAGCTTTGGTGTGACACTAAACTCACACCTTAAAGCAAATGCACCCTTCATGGGAGGAATGGAGCAGCTCGTTCTCACAAGAGGAAGCCAACAAGGTAGCCATCCTGGGAAGGGGAAACCAGTTGAGCTCCTTTCCTTGTCACTACCTCCTCATCTTTTCTTGGAAGACTCAGAATTGAGTCATCAGGCCCATATTTTTAAGTTTTGTTTTTGAGACCTCCATCATAAAATAATAAGGACCTCCAGGTCTCCATGAAAATATTAAGGACTCCAAAAACATGACTCAGATAACTAGTTTGAGTTGCAAGTCAAATTCAATTTTTTTTAAAAGGGGGGTGTATTTTCCCCTTTTGATTTTATTATTATTATTATTATTATTATTTTATTTGGATTTTTTGTGTCTTTTATGTGAACTGCCCAGAGTTCCCTCTTGGGAAATTGGCACAGTATACAAATATAAAAATAAGTAAATAAATAAAATAAACCCGAGATGAGTTGCCTATGCAACTTGAGTAGGATCTGGGAGTGAGTCCCTGGACTTCAATCTCCATCCTTGCAAACCACTTACTTTTCCCGTTTTGTAGAAAGACTGTGGCCATCTTCGTGGTTGGGCCTCTTGGTGCTTCAGTTGGAAACAGCTCTGCAGAGAGAACAGGTAGGAAAATATGAAGAGCCACAAGGAAGGCCAGACACACTGGGCATGCGTGAGAACAACCCCCACCCCCAAACAGAACGTCCCTGTTTTAAAACAGGTTAAGCACGGCTCTTCAATGACATGACCGACTTATTTGGAGACTCCGTTTCCATCCGTTCAGAGATCGCTCCCAAATGAATTGGGCCACCGTGAGATGCCAGCGGATTGCATTTCTCCCACGGTGCAGATGCACCCTTTCTCTCGCGCACAGATGTGAACCCCTCCACCACCACTCGAACCCATTGGGCCCCAACCTGTGTACCGTTACACGTGACGGCCACGTCTTCGTAGTGGTAGCAGTTGTGGATGCCCCACCCGAGGCTGCTGCATTCGCTGAGGGCGGCCTCCTTCCCTTTGCAGTCCACGTTGTCGAGGAAGATGGGGCCGCGGCCTTGGCCAAAGGAGAGGGTGGCCGGCATGGCGATGGCGCGCCCACAGCCTAGCTGGCGGCACACCACGTTGGCGTCCACGATGTCCCAGTCGTCGTCGCACACGGTGCCCCAGGTGTTGTTGTAGAGGATCTCCACGCGGCCCTGGCACCGGCTGCGCCCATTGACCAGCCGTATCTCTGGGAGAAAAGAGGACTCTCAACGAGGTGGCAGGCAGGGAGGCGCAGCTGTAGGCACTCAAAGGACTGGTGTGCCCAAAAGGGAAAGCAGGGGAGGACAAAGAAGGCTAATATGTATCCTGCTGTATATCTCTCTCTGCTTGGTTTTGACTCTTCTGTCTTGTCTTTAACTAACAACCCCCAGAGGTCTGGGGGACACACACATTTCCTTGCTGGAGCACATAGAACCATAACTGTGCTCCAGTTCCCTACATCACAATAATATGTATTTATGTATGTATGCATGTACTTGTTTGTTTGTTTGTTTGTTTATCCATCACAGGGTCCCTGCATTGCCCTTCTGTCAGACACACTACATTTTGCAAATGTCATTTAAGAGACCACTTTGCGACACCACAAAAAAGTCCACTGTGGCAGCATCACATGAGTCTAACATTCCTAGGTTTCAAGTATTGGTTCTGATATCTCTGGCAATGGAGAGAAATTGGTGGGGGGGATCTTATTTTCTCCTTGCAATGAGATTTCTTTAAGCCAGGGTCCCCCCACCCCACCCACCCTGAGAAATCTCTCAGGAAATCTTGTGCCATGTCTCGGAATTTTATATGTGGAAGAAAGGCCAAGATTTTTACAATTCCTGAACAGGATGGCATCTTTCCTCTGCAGGATTCGCCTGGAAAAGGCAAAAGAAAGGCCAACCCTGAATAGGATGGTTCCAGTTCCTGTGCAGGATGGCATGTTTCCTAAGAAAGTGCTTCGTCATGAGCAGAATTTTGCCACTTCCCATACAAAACAGCAAGCAGAAAATAACAAACACGAGTGGGTTCGCTTTTTTCAAGAGTAACCATGAAATTCCACTAGTGCACAGGGAACTCTCAATATGGTGAGACTCAGAAAACTGCTGAGAGTATAACTTTTTGCCAGTGCTCATCACATTCCTCTCTCTGACCTGATGGTTTTTGACCAGATGATTCCTCCCTCCACCCTGAAAAAAAAGAAAACCATTTTCCACAACAGCCAAAGGCAGTGGGTTAGCTGAGCAGGGACAGCTCCAACTTCTCTTTTCCTACATCCTGATGCTACAGTCCTGCCGCTATTGCCTAGCACTGTTGCCCCACGCTGCCAAATGGTGGGGCTGTTCCTGAACAACAGCACCCCACAACTGCTCGCTTTCTCTCTTTGAAGATCCCAAGGTTGTAAACCGCAGAGGCTTACCCCCCAGTGATTGTTCCAAACTCTGGAACAATCTTCTTCAGCATCCCTCCTTGGTTCAAGGCCAGGCTGGGCTTCAAATCATTTTTCTGGGGTGACCTATGAGGCCAAACCTTTGAAAAAGTACTTTGGGAAACCAGAATCATGATCTGGTATAATCTAGAAAGGCAATTTCTGATGTTGTGTGCACAAGGCACAACTTCCACATTCACCAAATCTCAAAAGCAAGCTTAATCTCTCTCTCTCTCTCTCTCTCTCAACAAGATCTTACCTGGAATTGACATCTGTGCAGCCTCAGTGCCTTCAACTGTAATAGAAAAGAGCAGAAATGAGAAAATCCACGATCTACAGCACTTCTGTGTTTCTCCTCTATTACTTCTGCCTTTTTTTCTCAACCCACCCAGCAGGGAGGGGTGCTCCATTAAAAATGCAGCAAACATTTCTACATCTGTCTACACAGCACCATTTCTTACCAAGATACAAAGATCTTGCCTTGAAGATCTGAAAATCAACATTTGAGCAAGGGGGGGGGGTCTTTGGTTCCTTAAACCAGGCAAAATCAATCCAAGGAGCTCCATCACTGGTAAACCTCCTGGTGCCCCCCAAGCCCCCCCCCCGATAGGTCTAATTTTGTAGGGCCTGATAATCCCTCCTGGATTTTAATCCAACTTTAGCAGGCTGAACCCATTTCGGTGTGGTGAAACCCAACCCAGAAAGAGTCACAGCGCTTGGGACAGCTGTTTTAAAGTGTGGACTAAAATCTGAGGCAGCTTCCCCACCCCTACAATACTTGTGTCGCCAGCTTCGACCACCTCTTCCGATCTTGTCCAGCTGATCCAGGGAACATCGCTGCACTTCGACCAACTTGGCTACAGAAATCATGCCTGCTGAGCCTTGAAGACACGGTTTGGCCAACCAGCGAGCTAAAAATGGACTGAGCCTGAGTCAGTCAAGCAAAACATCCCCCTGCCCGTGGTTTAAACAACTCTGTAAAGAAAGAACTCCTCGCCATTTCACAGCCAAGGTCCCTGCTAAACGGGTGGCTCACCTGTTGGAAAGAGAAAGAGGAGAGGACCCAGCCCAGATAAGATCAGGCAGGCAGGCGGTACCCAAAACCCAGAGCTCTGGTGTCTCGTCCTGTGTCCTGGACCAGGACCAATGTTCATTTCTGCTTCTCAAAAAGAGTGTCCTGAAGAAACAGCCACAAAGCCACGCCTGGAATGGAAGGGAAGACAGAAGAGCAGCGTCCCTCTTTTCTTAATTTTCACTTTTAACACCTTCTCCCCCCTTTATAGTTAGAGATGACAGTAGGACTCCCCTGATCCATGAGGAATCTTTTCCAAGCCCAGATGCTGCATCCCATGGAGGGTGAAAACTCTGGATCATTAGCAAACCCTAGATACATAGCATGGTCTCTGGCTCCCTCTAGGGCCTACTTCTGGGAATTACACTGTGGAAGTACATATAGAATTTTTTGTTTTCTTCTTTTAATATTTTCAAGCTGGGAATAAGTGAAACCGTGGATACCAATCCCACAGATAACAGGCGTCCTACCGTATCTATGTTTCCCCCCTGCCTTTTCTGACAAAGCTCCTTGGATGAGCAGCGAAACATTTCAATCTCAAAAGAAAACACGTCCAGTTGTCATGACTTCACTGCCAGATAAACTCACCTGGACGATGGAGAATCTTCGCGGACACACCATGCAGAATGAATTTTATCAAATGTGCTTGGTGGGGGAAAAACAGAGAGGCTCTCAAACATCTCTTTAAAAAGGATTGGATCCATTCACTGCTGAAGAGCCTGGCACCCCTGGCTGCTCTCTACATATGGATGGCAGGTTAGTTGTATTTGAACAGCGCCGCTGCGAAGATGTACAATGTCTCCTGCATAGAAATTGCTGCTTAAACTAACATCTCTTTGCAAAGGGGTGTCACATGGCTCGCCATGCAGCAAATTATATCTACGCTGGCTTCTTAAATTGTGGTGAGACGCCCTTAGGCAGAACTAACAGGCTCTCGGGCACTGGATATTCATTGATTCTTCTGTGCCTGGTAACCAGAAATGAAGACTTGAGTCACAGGGCTTGCTGTTAAGTCAGGCTTAAGCTGTACAAGTGACTCAACTCAGACATGACTTGCATGCCCCCCCTACCCCCACCCCCATGACTTGGTCTTGTCACTTGGTTCACATAGCCCACCCTCCTTTTTCTCTAGCATGGGGAAAGCTTGTTTTTAATAGGGACTCAGAGTTGGGGTTTGAGACGCAGACCCAAAATCCAGGCAACATCCCTGCCAAATAACCTTCTGGAGTGTTGGAGTAGCTCGATGAGAGCACGGGTTACTCATAAACCATTTCGCAGGGACACCTTCCTGCGCAATATCGGAAGAACTGGTTACCCACCCAAAATGCACACACCAATGGGAGAGAACACCTGGCAACAACATGAGCAGAAGACATCGCCTCTGTCTCTTTCTAGTGCTAAGGCTGCTGTCTGAGCTCAACACCGGCTATGCCTCCTGGCGCAAGGAGTCCTATATAATAGGTTTGGAATACTGTATGTTGCATGGCAGGACGAGTCCTCTCAGCCAACAGAGGAAAACACCTACAGAATTCCTGAGGAAAAGCCAGGAGGCTGCTGCCGCCTCCTCCCTCCATCTGCTACCTGAGGCCATTGCCTCCAGCTACCTGATGGTAGGACCAGCCCTGGAACCTTTCCCCCCGGGGTGGGAGGGGGAACCAACGTCTCTTCTGGAGAGCCAGCATTTCCCCACTTCAGCTGCGAGGGTGCCGCACGGCAGCAGACAAACGGCACCGTGATCTCAGAAGGCTGAAAAATAATCTAGTCCATAAGTTTCTGCGGCTGAATACACCATTCATTCATCATGGTGCTAGACTGCTCTGCAAATAAAGTCGCCTTTTGTGCTCAGGGGCCCCGCCGGCTCCCTTCCTCTTCGGCCATTCGCTAAGCAAAACGGGACGATGGCAGATGAGACAGCTCTTGGAGCCAACGGCTTAGACCTGTCCTGGCTAAAGGACGGTGTACAGTTTTGCTCAAATATTGCTCATCCTCTTTAAATGCACACCCAACCCCATACACCATTGCATGCATGGTCTTGGACACCTGGAGAACAAGGTCTTCTCCGTCCTGCCCGGGGATGCCCCTGACAGTGAGTGGGAGGCTGAGATGTGACACAGGTGGACCTTGGATTCTAAAAAGGAATGTCTCCTTATTTTGAAACCAGATCTCCTGGCTTTTCCTGCAGCGTCCCTGTATAACTGTGCCTTCATTTTCACGGAGACAGGGCTGATCCTTGCCGCATTCCAAAAGCAAAGTCAAGGACGCTTTCCCCCAAGAGGTCTCCCAGCCTCGGCAAGCTATGCCTGACCTCCTCTGCTCCGCTGGGCCAATTCACATGCCTTTGCTCAACTTCATCTGCCAGGCAGCCAATTCTGGGAGCCTAAACTTAAGAGTGGTAGAAATGATGCACCATTTCCGAATCGGGTAGGATTTCCAAATCAGATGCCGGCCATCATCCTGTTGCACAGTTCTGCCTGCATAATGGGAACGATGATCAAAGTCTGCTAATTGAAGTGATCCTTTGATAATTCTGAGGTGCATGAGAAGGTCTACAGCCTTTGAAGATGAATATATACAAACTTCAGCCATCCTGATGTTTTGGACCACAACTCCCAGAATTCTAAGCTTAGATTGCCCGTGACAAAGGACGAAATCTGGTAGAATTTCCAAATCAGATGCCAGCCATCATCCTGTCACACAGTTCTGCCTCCGTAATGGAAACGATGATCAGTGTCTGCTAATTAAAGTGATCCTTTGATGATTCTGAGGTGCATGAGAAGGTCCACAGCCTCTGAGGATGTGGATATATACAGCCTGTGGGACTCTGAGGTTTGCCTGCCTCATGCTTACACTCCTTTTTCTTCCTCCTTCAAACTTCTCAACCCATAATTTAGTTATCTTTGTTGATATCAAGGTGTTGCGTAATTTAAAATTATGGATAAACAGATTAAAATGGTGTATGTGGTGGTGGGGGGGGGGATATCAGTTTAGACCAAGCTGTGCCCAGGAGGAGAGACAAGATGTACAGAAAGGGCTAAGAAATGAAGCATCTCTCTTATGTGGAAGCATCAAAGGAATATGTGTTTTCTCTTTACCCCACAGTACTCAGGAACAGGAGTGAGGCTGAGCCCCCAACTTATGGATCAGTAAACTCTACTCTGCAGTTCGCAGTTATGATTGTCCACCAATGTCACCTGTCCCACAAAGGGATTCCCACCCCAAACCGGCCCGCTGACTCCTGGTGTCTGGCCAACAATGTACAGTGGCTGCCAAGAAAGGAAAGGCAGGCTGTAGCTGGCCTCTCTGCTTTGGTGGCCGCCAGTGCCAGGTTGGTCTGAGTTGAGCTATTCTTTCCTTCTCTTTCTCCTCCTCCATCCCAATCTCCTTTCCTTGTATGCTGTGTCATTCACCGGGAAACTTTAAGACCAAGGAGCGCCTCGCAGTTCATCTTTGGATGCTTCATGGATACTCCTTGGGAATCTGAGCAGCAAAAATGATGTAAATAATCAACCAGGACTGGAGGAAGTGAGATGGATGCCACCTTTAATGGCCCGAGATCTCATGTGGGAAGTGTCGTTGATCTTTTGGCAGCTGAGGGCTGGTGGTGGTACTTCAGTGAATTTCAGTGGATATTCCAGTGCAGATCAGGTGTTCTCCCATGACCGGCCTTTCTGTAGCCTCAGGCTCAGTTGACCCATCATTATAATGGGAAGATCATGAAACTGCTCCACAGCACCCATGCACAAATGACTAAGAACAGAAACCCTGGCCTCTATTACATCCACATTATTCATGTCCTTACCTAAGCTTGGAAATGTGACTAATTGGGGAGTAAAGTTCCCAGAGTCCCCCAGTCTGCATGACCTGTGTCTATGATGGGAACTGCTATCCGAAAAACTCACATTTCCAAGCTCTGACACTTGCTATAGTCAAGCGATATTTTCACCGAAGAAAGAAACGGTTTGGGATCAGAGCCTCTGCTCCACTGTCTGAATGAACAGTTGGCTGAATATACAGTGGGACTGAAGGATGACAGAGAAAATCCAGAGAGCAATCTGAGTAAAAACGCATAGAATCTAAGTCTGTTCCCCCCTCAACTAGAGTAAACCTATTCAATCCATCTGACACACCTACGTGCACATTTATTATGCTCCTTTTCAAAGGCTAAAATCCAGTTGCTTAGCAAAGTAAATCACCCTGGACTAGACTCACTGAACCAGCAGGGATTCAGTGAGTCAGCACCTCCGAAGGTCTTAGTGGTTCAAACTGTCTTGAGTCGCCCCATTTGAATGGAAGAGTTCTCACTAAATCCCTTTGATTCAATGGGCTTACTCTAGTGCCACCTACTGTGCTGGGACATCGGATTTTGGCCAACCTATACCAGCAGGAACATCTTCCTGGTGTTTGGATGAAGCCCCGTTTCTTAGGATTTCAACCTGTTGGTGTGGGAGGTAGTTTCTGGAAGAGAAGCCGGGGACTGCCATCTCTTGGCAGACCTTTCAAATAGTTTGCCTCTTATAGGCCTTAAACATACCAGTTTCATTAGACCTGGCCACCAGGTCTTCTCCAACTTTGGTTGCCCTCTTCAGGACATATTTTGTTGTGGGAAGCGTACCTGCCGTAAGCCTAGGGTGTACCCATTTAAAAGTGCACGGGGAGGAATCCAGACTGCATGCTGTGCTGAAGGAATGCAGCAGCGATGCCAGACCTGGTACTCAGGTATCAACACCCTTTCTAAAGCAGGGGATGTAGGATCAACCTTACATTCCTCCAAGGTACATTTGCTTTCCAGACCCGGTACAGTCGCCTGCATCTGTTACGAGTCAGGGCGCGAGGGAGCGAACAATGCTGTTTTGGCCAAGAGACTTTGGGATGCTTCCGTGGACGGATCACTCGTTGCACTTATTAAAAGGGTCAACGGTTTCGAAAGGAAAGTAGGGGTGGGAGCGTTTTTTTCTTTTTCTTTTCTGAGCACCAGGGGCGGAAAAGCCCCCAGGTGGCTCCTCAGCATTGTCTGTGAATCCTACTCAGTATAATTGGCTGACTGTGAAACTTGCAAGGGGTGATGAGGAGAAGGAGGGTTGTTATGAGAAAAAGGATTCTCCTCTATTCTGCACATAAAGTTCCCAGAATCTCCCCAGAGTTCCTGTTGGCACGGCCCCGTTGCCCACACCAAGGGATGCTGCAAAGACTACATACCTTTTCGCTGTTCTGTCTTCCCCTTCCCAAACTCCGCCAGGGTTACATTCCCAAACTTAATCCTTGAAGAGGGAGCAGAGGGTCAAAACAGTTTGTGGTCAAAACAGAGAGAAATCCTTTGTGCTGTTAAGACGCCAGCCTTTTTCTTTTCTTCTTCTTCTTCCTCCTCCTCCTCTTTTCCTTCTTCTTCCTTTCCTTGAAGTAGACCAGGAGGCATGGAGAGGAGGTGTCCCTCATCCGTCAAATGTGTGGTCCCCTGATGCCCTTGCCATAACCTTGTGGAAGCACACGCTGGCCTGGGGGACGGGGGACGGAGGACAGAGGAGCCCTGGACTTAGAATTCTTGCCGGGGGCCAAGGGTCAGCCGAGAGGCACACATCGTGGTCTGGGTGTCGCAAGGGGTCCCCATCCGCTAGCAGGCAAAGAAGGAGAGGAGAGGAAACCAGGCAGGACTGCGTTAAAGACACATAGTTCCCTGGGAGAATGGATCAGGTTTCCGGAGAGAGGAACGGAAAAAGCAAAAGGTGTTTGCTCCAGGCTGCTGATGGAGAAACTGGAGGGTAGTTTTGCAACTCGCATGAGGAGAGGTGGATTCTTTTTTATTTATTTTTTTCTGCAGAGGAATGTTATTTCCCTTTAAGAATGGAGAGCGGGAAGGTAATGTCTAGGAGGAAGTCAGTAATGAGGATTTGGCTGCAGCTCTCTTGGCCCAAGGCCTTAACCTGTCCCATGGTTTCAACATGCTACTTGGAAGGAAATACAGCAAGGAGTCCCTTCTCTCTGCCAATCCCTCCCTCTCCTCGTCCTCTCTGCTTTTACCTGCAGTGCGTGGCTGGGAAGTACAGCCAGGGCTGCCGGGGGCAGGAACCAACAGGTTTGCTGTAACTCGCCAGACAGTTTCCACAGCAGGCTATTGGCATACTGGAGCGAAACCCTTTTGAAGGAAGGCTGCAACTGCTTCTGGGTGGAATCTGAAGCATATTCTGCTGGAAGCCCTACCGCGGTTTAAAAGGGCAAGCTGTGTTCAGCTGTAGTAGGGCTTCCCTTGTGGGGCAGGAGAGCCCTTTCCCCAAGGGACTCTGTTGGTATGAGGCATCCCTGATAGTCTTAGAGAGAGGGAACGAGGGCTCTTGCTTGGGCAATTAAGACCCCTTAGCTTTACAAAAGACCCTTCCCCCACTAGCGACGCAACCTGCTGGCACCATGTTGCTGCAGTGAGTCCCCACAACTCATTCCATTTTGGGGGTGCTCTCCGTGGGGGTAAAGCTAGAGGCAGCACTTCAGAATAGACAGCTGTGTCACCGTGCATCATGAGAAGGGCCTGTTGGATTTTGAATTGGTAAAACAAAAATTAGAATTTTCACCTCTATTTCCCCCTCACTTTTAAAGGAACAAGGATACGGGACTTAGTGATAAAGAACAAATTCCGAAAAACATCAGCTCTCATCATGCAGGTAAAGGGGGTGTAGTTTAAACATGGCTTCCTTGCAGATTTTTGGGGTTACAGTTCTCACCTGGGGACCTCAGAGGTCCTATTTTCTCTGACTGTTGACCATGCCAGGTGGGTGGGGATTCTCAGTCTGGCAAGGTCGGCAGGGCCACCTGTTGCCCTCTTTGTGTGAACTTGACTCACGGCTTCTTTTTGCTACATACAGTAGTGCTAACATAGCCTCATGAGTGCAGGCAGAGTTCAGGGCAGCCTTGAGGTCTGTCAAAGTGGAGGGGAGAAGCTGGGGTACAGAGGGGTAATTGGGGGGGCATTGGGGCAAGGCACCAAACTTAGGGGATGCCAAAAATTGCAGCTGGAAGGGGATGATTTTCTGGAAGAGGAATCCAGCATTTCAAGACATTGTGGGGTTTGTGTTGGGTTGGGAGACATTTCGAAAAGTGAAAGGAGTTTAACTTCCATTCTTAATTTTTAAAAGGTGATTTGGGGCCAAAAAACAAGCAGGATGTGTGTTAACCTTTAAATTATGGACCTTTAGGTTTTGGTGGGTGGCGGCTTCTTCTTCTTCTTCTTCTTCTTCTTCTTCTTCTTCTTCTTCTTCTTCTTCTTCTTCTTCTTCTTCTTCTTCTTCTTCTTCTTCTTCTTCTTCTTCTTCTTCTTCTTCTTCTTCTAAACCATCCTGGGATATGTTTTAGCTTTTTAAAATTATAGCTCTTCAGGTTTTGGAGTGGGGGCTGAACCTATTTCTTGAGGGGGGGTCATGTTTGATCCCAAGGGTGGCAGGTGGTGAGGATAGGTGAGACCTATGGACCACATTTTACTCTCCAGGTAGATTAGCAGAGAAAGTGGAGCAGAAAAACAGGGTGGGGGTAGGGAATAGACCTCAGGGCAGGAATGGGCTCCCGCATGTAATGGCCCCTTCCTGGGATTCTCGTTGGCACCATTCCCATCCGCGAGAGGATGCCTGTGCTAAGAACAGGTTTCTGAGCCTCTCCGGTGGTTAGAACAACCTTGCCTTTGTTCACCGGGGGGGGGGGGGGTGTCAGTGTGCTTCACGACGCTGTGTTGAAAAGGGAGCTCGGTGGTGCCAGGCCCCTTCTGCTGAAGACCCACAAGGGATGCCAGAGGAGGTGCAAGGGGAGATAAGAAATATCTGGCAGAATGCACGTTCTCGGACTAGGCTACCTTCCCTTCGGCACACGTTCTGGGGCTTTTCGAAAATGGCGTTGTTCCCTGCACCGACCCTGGAAAGTTGCTTTGAAAAAGGGAATTTGCAACTCTTCTTAGGACTGGAAAAGTCATTTGTTGTCACCATTGTTGCGCCTCTGAAAGGAAAATGTCTTTTCCGAAAGGAAGGGAATTTTAATTTATAAAATCATACACAGTGTGGACAAAGTAGATAAGGAAAAACGGTTTTCCCTATCGCACAACACTAGAATGCGGGGGCACCCCATGAAACTTTGGGGTGCCAGATCTCAAATAAGAGGAAGTCCTTTTTCACCCAGAGGATCACTGGTCTGTGGAACTCCCTGCCAGAAGAAGTGGTGACAGCCTTGACAGCTTTAAGAAAGGATTGAACACGTTCATGGAGAACAAGGGTATCAATGGCTATCATTATGGATGCTTAAGGACAACCTCCGGGTTGGAGAGAGAGGCAGGATATCTCTCAATGCCATTTGCGGGGAATCATGAGCAAGTGAAGACATCTGCTTGGGAATACCCTGAAGCGAATGATGAGCCGCTGTGTGAGATAGAATGCTGGACTGGATGGGCTGTGGCCTGTTCCAGCAAGGCTGTTCTTAAGTTCTTAAGGTCAGCACCTTGAATTGTGCCCGGTAGGTGATTGGCAGCCAGTGGAGCTGCTTTAGTAAGGGTGTAATGTGATATTGATGAGTACTTGGTTGTTTCTAAAGAGGTATTTATAATTATCAACTTGCAAGTTCTGATTCTGCACATAGCAGTACATGGTGGGTGGGTTTCATGGTAGTTTAGAGCTGGGGTGGGCACTCAAAGTGCCACCTCCTCCAATCCTTAAAATGCAAGTTAGTAGGTGGCAGCCTTTTGCCATTTAGAATATTTTGGCCCTAATCTCATTGTGTAGTGATGCCAGTGAGAGGCAAAACACATATCTCCTGGTAGCAAACTGCAGTCAATGGATGCCTGCTCATTCAACTGGTCACATGCCCACCCACATGACTGTCATGCAAAGGATTAGCAGCATTTGCCTTCAGGGAGTTGTGCTACTTTTCTTTCCATTGGCATCTCAGCAACAGGATTTTGGCTTTAAGAGTGAGGCCATAGGCCCATAACGAATAACAGCCTTTTTTAAATGATAGCACTTCCTTATAAGGTACAGAATAGCTGAGTAGATGAGGTCCCTGGCTGCAGAGCCAGAGGTTGGAAGTTCAATTCCTCACTCCCCACCCCGGGCCTTCTTGGCAGGGGATGGACTTGATGATCTGGGATCCCTGTCAGCTCTGCAGTTCTAAGATTATATTAATGGAAACTCAGATACTTAGGTTTGCAGAGATTGAGAGTTCGATTCCCCACTGAGTATCCCTGACAGATTATCCATAGGGTCCCTTACAGCCCTAAAGTTCAATGGTGATGATGATGATGATGATGATGATGATGATGATGATGTTGATGATGATAATGATGATAATGATGATGATGATGACAATGACGATAGCAACCTTACCCACTTTATGTTCTAATGGACATGGGTTAGTTAAAGTAAGGTGGACATTCATTTCAGAAACTGATGACTTCACTGTAAGCGTTTGTGGGTTATAATCCACTTCTCCCAGTATGCAAGGTGCAATATTAAGCACAGTAAATAACTACAGTGGTACCTTATATAAAGGAATAAATTCGTTCCCGATGAAATTATTTTAAGCAAATTTTCCTTTATACAAATTTCCATAGGAATGCATTGAAAATGGAGCAATTCCATTTTTATGTTGTACAGATTCGCCCCATAGGCGATTATGTTAAGCAAATTTCCCCTATCCCTACAATTTTTATGTTGTACAGATTTTATGTTATACAAACTGTTTGTTATACAAGGGTCCACTTTATTATTATAGTTATAATTCTGATACTAAAATCTAGAATTGTAATCAAGGCTTTAGCCCTATACATATCATTCTGAAACAGTGCTAACTGAATCCAAAGGAAGTCCAGCACCTTGGACAGCTTCTGTAAATTCAAAGTAAGAAAAACATGGTACAAATTCACGCCCACCCCAAAGATCCCAAGTCATCATCCTCCTTCATAGGTTGCCCTTTCTACTTTCATGACTTCATTTCTTCCTCCCGGTCCAGGCTTGGTTGATGTCATCTGATGCAGATCTTTGCTCAGTGTGATAATACGTAACCCATAACCATAATTTATTGGAAACTGAGATCTGGATGTCCTCAGAAATATTGTTCCATGCTTGTTGTTGAACATTGGAGATGTGGTGAGTCAACTCCTTTCTAAATCATATTGATTCAATTGAGCCTACGGTAGAAGCAAACTAATGTACTAAAACAAGTCACAACAATTAGAGTAGGCCGAATTGAATTAATGGGATTAATCAAACACATCAAATCCCCATTGATTCAGTATGCCTGCTCTAAGGCAATTTACTACACTGACAGGATTTTGGCCAATGTAATGTTCTTTTATGCTGGAGTCATGACACAGGTTCAGCAAACATGGCTTCTTCCACTCTTTCACCATCTTGATGGCTAGATTTGTTCATGCCTTTTAATGTTTTGTTTGTATGTTTGCGATGGTTGTTGACTGGACAAAGATGACAATATTAGGGAAGCAATGAGGCCTCTAGTTATTTTTATCTTTACTTTTTCACTGCCAGCAATGGGGCTTCAGAACTTTGGGTACCAGTTGCTTTGTTGCCATGGATACCCACTTGGCCCTGTTGATTTTTCTGATACTACTTCCACAGGTACCCAAATAACAGGGCTCAATGTCACAGCAAATGGTGTTTCAGCAGCCCTGTCAAACAGTATCTAACAAATGATGAATGCAAATGCATCATCCTACTTACAAGCCATGCTGAATCACCAAATTCTAAAATCTGTCTAAAAAGTCAATATAAAACTGTAGTGAATCAACAAAGGAAGAAAAAATGAAAAATAAAATTTAAAAGAGTTACTAAATGAACAAGTTGCTTCATTAATGAACTATCTGCTTCATTAATAGTAATTAATATGGTATGGGGCAGGAGTTGATAATCTGAAATATAAAAAGACCATTGTCAATGTCAAAGGATGCCATATCGAAGAGGGGGCTGGCTTGTTTTCCATGGCTTCAGAGACTAGGATTCAGGGTAATGGTTTCAAACTTCAGGAAAAGAGATTCCATTTGAACATTAGGAGGAACTTCATGATGGTTAGAGCTGTTCAGCAGTGGAATATGCTGCCACAAAGGAGGGTGGAGTCTCCTCCTTTGGAGGTTTCTAAGCAGAGGCTGGATGGCCATCTGTCAGAAATATTGTGATGGGGGGTTCCTGCATGGCAGGGGGTTGGACTGGATGGCCCTCGAGGTCCCTTCCAACTCTAGGATTCTATGAATTGTAATAGTGACACCAGCAATGGTGGTGATGGTGGTGATGACGACGACACTATAAATAAAGTAGACAAAGAGAGTATTAGAGTCTCAGGGCAAGGGTGTGTGCTGGATACTATTATAATTATATGTGTGTTTTTAATGCGTTATTCTGAGGGTTATAAGAGGTCAAAAGACAGTGTTTTAATCCTGTTACAATATGTTCTGGTTTTTTTAACGTTATAATTTATTGTTACTTAGTTGGCTTTTTTAAATTAACGTGTGAGCCTCCTGGGGTGTCTTAGTTGAGAGAAAGAGCGCACAGAGATGAAAAATAAATCAAGGCATGGATGATCACACACTCCATCCAATCGACCACATTCCCTCTCAGAGACGGGAAGAACTACGTTTCCCATAATGCCCAGAGACCGGGTTGCGCACGCGCTCCCTTTGAGGCGGAGACGAAGGACTGCATCCCCCAGAATGCTCCGCGCCAGAGCCGCCGGGAGGGATGGGCGGGGCTGAAGAGAGAGAGGGGGGAGAGTAGCCGGTCGCGCTTGCGCACTCGGGAGCCTGGCCCTTCCGCCGAGTCCGGAGTCCGGAGGGGGATCCTTGTCAACGGCCCGAAGCGGAGCAGAAGCGGAGGTGAGAGAGAGACCAGGAGGGGAGGGAGGCGGCCCCGATCCTCCTCCCCTCGTCCCGCTGGCCCTCGGGCGGGAGGATGGGAGTTGTCGTCCCTGAGCGCGGTGGGCGCCGAGCGAAGGAGAGGTCGGGTCTCTTTAACCCACTCACTCATCCACCCCCCCCGTCTCCTTTGGGGACTACAACGCCCAGAATCCCCGGGCAGCCCTGGCGGGGGATTCTGGGAACTGTAGCCCCCTCCCGCCCCCACCCACCCAAAAAGGAGAGGGGGGCAGCGGCGCTGGGGCAGAACGTCTCAACCCCACGAAAAGGAGGAGGCTGGAACCAAGTTTCTAGTCCTCGTTGAGCCTTTGGACCCCCTCTGAAAGATCGCTTGTTTTCTTTCTGTCTCTCGCCTCCCACCCGGAGCTGGGCTGCCTAACAAAGGCGGTGGTGGTGGTGGTGGTGGTGATGGTGGTTGCCGCGAGTTTCCGGGTAAAGGGAGCCAAGGGTTCAAGGCTAATCTCGTGATGTGAGATTCCATGTGTGTGTGTGTGTGTGTGTGTGTGTGTGTGTGTGTGTGTGTGTTGCGTCGTTACAGTCGTGACCGACTCTTCGTGACTCGCATGTCCATGGAGTTTTCTTGGCAAGGAATACTGGAGTGGTTTGCCAGTTCCTACTCCAGGCGCCTACAAGCACCTGGTCTTCCCTGGTGGTCTCCCATCCAAGAACTCACCAGGGCCGATCCTGCTTAGCTTCCGAAATCAGGCGAGATCTCGTGTGCTCAGGACGGCATCTATTTGTTTACTTGCTGACATTTTCTTGTTTTGCCTGGGGAAAGAACCCTGCTTGGGTTTGTTCTCCAATCGTAATTGCCGTCTCACAGGCTGCCCTATTGCCCACTTTGGGAACGAGTGGTAGACTGGGGACTGTGTCCTCCTGGGTTTTGCACCTCCTGGCCCAGAGGCAGTCTACCTTGGCGATCTTATAGCTGGGCCGGGTTTCCCAGGATGGCTTCTTCCTGACCTGTCGCCCTTCCTTTTGGGACATGGGGGTGGCGTTGGCTGAATCTGTGCGTGTCTCATCCAGCCAGGGGGGAAAAACACTCCCATCTTATAGAGAGGCAGGCTATCTCTCTCTCCTGGCTCTTTCCTGTTTTTGACATTTCCTGTCCCTTTTGCTTGGAGAACAATGTGTGCTCTACGCTCCCTCAAATTGCTATATTAAACTCCGAGGTTTCCCCTATCATTATTCTAAACCTAATAGTTCTTTGGGACACGCATTAAAGGCATCCGTCATCTCTCTTTCTGGGTGATGTCCTGTTGATTTTTATTCACAGTGACACGTTCAAACAGCCAGCCTGGAAAACGTGTTTGGGGGTTAAGGACGTGTCAGCTCTGAACTTCTGGGCCTAACGATCCTTTGACGCAGCTCGCCTGCTTTCCATTTGCGGCGCTTTGAAACCAATCCAGCCCTTCTTCTGTTGCCCAGAGAGTTGGTGAAACACCAAAGTGAAAGGGAAACTTTCTGTTCCCATATAGATCAATGGACTTCGTACCATTGGGTGAGGGTTTTTGTGTGTGTGCGGGGGGGGGGGGGGTTGTATGTACAGAAGGTAGTTCAGTTTCTCTTGCTTTTGTAAAATATTCTCCCTGGGAGCTGTTCTGTATTGCTTGTCCCAGATTTCCACCCCGAGAGCAAAAACTGGTTGCCTACCTGGTCTTAGTTTCTCCTGAAACATCCTTGTTCCCTTGCCTGTTATTACTGGTCCTTTTTCCAGGCCCGGTGGTGCTGGAGGGGAGGTTGGTAACGCGAGAGACTTCAGAAGTTCTTCCTTTTTAGGGAAGCATTTGGTGACCTTTAATTTAATTTAATTTGTATGTGTGTGTGTCACTGTCTTGCCGATGATCTATTCGACTGCCTCGTTGATTTGCTTTTTATACAGTATTTTATATTTCCTATTTTCATTTTTTAAAATTTCTTTTCTTCGTGTTGATTGTTGTATTGTTTCTTCATTGGGTTTGTCTTGCCCTCATTGTTAACCGCTCGGAGTTCCTTGGGGAAGACGGGCAGTATAAAAATAAATAAATAAATAATAAGAGACCTTCCGCGGGTAGCTTTGGCGGCTGCAGAAATCCCCAGCTGTAACAGGAGGCGGTCTCCCTACACTTTTACAGATTTATGGTTGCCTATGTACTCTTAGGTTTAAGTCTCGGTGTCAGATTGCTCTTCATTGGTGAGGTTGCATACCTGGATTGAGCACTGGTTGTCCAACTGAGCACATACTTAGGAACTCAGCCAGCGTCTCCTTAATGAAGGGCAATTTGCTGTCAAGACTTAGTTGGTTTCCCTCATATGCAAATGGAAATCAGCAATAGGGTTTGGTCTCCGTACAGCCTTCTAAGCCATTCATGTCATCAGTTGTTGTGATTCTACCTTGTCCCTCTTCCACTGAGTTCAAAGGGGCGGATCTGGGTCTCTTCCCTCTTGCTTCCTCTGCACAAGAACACTACGGAGTATATGTGGTGATGACATCTGGCCTGGATGCCTTCAAAAGGGGATTGGACAGATTCCTGAAGGAAAAGTCCATCCCAGGTTACAAACCATGATGGAGATGTGTCATCTCCAGGCTTAAAACCAGGGTACTTCAAGGGCCAGATGCAGGGGAGTGCGATCAGGAGACAGATATCTAGTCTCATGCGCTCCCAGAGGCATCTGGTGGGGCCACTGTTTGAGATACAGGAAGCTGGACTAGATGAGCCTTTGGGCTGATCCAGCAGGGCTCTTCTTAGGTTCTTATCCAACTGAGAGAAAGTGGTTTGCATAAGGTGCCCAGATGGTTTTCACGGCCCACTCAAGAGTCAGACCTCGACATTATTGACCTGATGTGACAAAAATTTAAAAGACAGGATGCAACCTAAAGCAAAACATGGTCTTATACATGGGGCATCTTATAGACGGGATCATGCGGTATATGACCTACGCACCACCTGATGTTGGATAGTTCAGTGGTTTAAGCCTCCGGAGGTGGAACAGAAGATCAGGCACTGGATCCCTCCTTGTGCCATCCTGCCAGGGGCTTCAGGTGGTGATCTTTAGGGTCCCTTCCACCTTTGCAGTCCTAAGATGACAATTTATCTCCTTCTGGTTGTTTCTTGCCCCCCCCCCCAATTGGCGGCTCCATTGGTCTTTTCGTACACCTGAGCTTGCATAGCACTGAAGCCGTTGAAACGGAGCAATCTGCTTGTTTAGTGTCTCCCCCCCCCCCCCTTTTGTCCCTACCAGGTTTGACACAGTTGCATCGCTGGCGATGAATGGCTGAATTCTGACCTTGCTCCAGCCCCGAACGCTTGGCCTGTTTTCGAGATGGCCACTTTGCCTGGGACCTCGGCCGGGGCTCCCCCCTCGCAGCTGGACCCCAACGTGGCCGTCTGGGAGTGGCAGGACGAATTTGGCCGGTGGAGGCCCTACCGGAGTGCCGTCTGCAGCTACATCGAGCAGTCTTTCCAGACCCTCACGGCGAAGGGGCGGCGCGTGCTGGGGGCTGTGCCCGTCAACGGGAGCATCCCGCTCGGGCAAGTGGATTCTGCCCTCGCACCTTACGTCATCGACGTCCCCAGCTTAATGCAGTTCCGACAAGACACAGGTAGGCCTCAGCAGAACGGGGGGGGGGGCTGTTTGGCACCCTAATGGGAGTGTTCTGTTATTTAGCTTTGCTTTGTCTGTGAAGACTCTCAGTCATCCAGGTGAGTTTATCTGGAAGTTGAGTCATGGCTACTGGACTTCTTTTTTTGAGAGAGAGAAACATTTCGCTGCTCATCCAGACAGCTTCCTCAGTCTGGATACAGATAGTGCGAGTCCTCCATCTTATAGTCAGCTTTGACCTCTTGTCACCCTGATCTGAATTAGGCTCATCAGATGAACAATGGCCTGAATAGGCTCGTTAGGGAGACAACAGTATCCATAGCCTTAAGGTGAACAATGGCCTAAGGTGCTAAAACCTATCAAGAATGGGTCGTTAGCTATGGCCTTGGTGGAGAAGGCTTTTTGATTTGTCTGGGTACTTTGGAAAGCACAGCCTGATAAGTAGCAGATAGACTATGCCTGAGGCTGCCACCTCTGTTGAGGGAGGGGGTTTCGATGCTCACATGAATGGCTTCCCTTACTCCTCTCTCAAACCACCTCTCTTCTTTGTCTAATATGTGTACATCCTCATCTTTGAAAGAGTGCCCTTTGTCCTTCAAAGGGAGATGCACTGCTGATTCTGGTAAAGCTTTGCTTTGCTTTGATATTTTGATGTTGAACACATGAGGAATGGGGGGTGGGGGGGGGCCTCAAGGCCATTCTTGGCAAGCCGTTGTTTTCCTAAGTCTCAGCTTCCAAGTCCACAGCATAACTGGAAAGACACGGATGGGCCTAACAAGGTTTCCTGGCTTGTTTTATAGTAGCTCCTTATTAGTGCAAAAGCTCTATTCCAAGAGCTTTGACAGATAAAACCAAAGCACATTAAAAACATGCACCGTTTAAGAAACTCAGTGGTGCAAAAGCAGGACAGGCGATTGGGGGGAAATATAATAACAATTCCAGTGATGGCTGAGGTTTATTCCAGGAAAGCGCCAGGCCTTGTTGTCATTCTTGTTGTTAAAAAAGAAGGCCCGTTAGAATCCACGACTGCGCCAGAGCTTACAAGGAGACCTGTTGGTACCTGGAAGGCGGGCACTAAAAAAATAACGAGGGTGCAATTATAATACAATTTAAGTCAAAAATGTTGTGGGTGTTTTGCTAATAATATAAGTTAGAACTAGCCAGTCCAGTACTAAAGTTGCTAATAATATATGTAATAATAATTATAATCTGGTGCCAGTCACGTCACTTATGACCTATGGTCATCCTTTCCAGGGTTTTCCAGGTAAAGAGTATTCAGAAAGGGAGGGGGCTGCCCTGGGAGCAGGCAGCTTGCCTCAGGCTCCCCAGGCTGGCACGGGGAGCAAGGGGGTGGAATCAAATTCTCAACCTCTGACTCCACCGTCCCAGGCCTAAACCACTGAGCCATCCAGCCAGTTTAAGACAGATAGTATCCATATACAGTAGACCCTCATATATGTAAAAAACAGTTTGTATAACATAAAATCTCTACAGTATAAAAATTCCTGAGATAGGGGAAATTTGCTTAACAGAATTGCCTCTGGGGCGAATCCGTACAACATAAAAAAGGTCACGATTAGGGATTACTCTGTTTTCAATGCATTCCTATGGGAAATTTGTATAAAGGAAAAATTGCTTAGCATAATTTCATTGGGAATAAATTAATTCCTTTAGACAAGGTACCACTGTAATGCTATAAACTTAGCAAACCATCCACATTTGTGCATGTTTTTGACATTTATAAGCTACACCAAAGGCCTTTTGCATGAACAGTAGGCTAGCAGTATAAGTAGCTCCATGTTTTCCCTTCATTGTTGCTGAAACTTGCCATATGCACACACACACACACACAGACACACGCACACACAGACACACGCACGCACGCACGCACGCACACACACACACACGTCCCCATCACAGGTTTGCTTCAGATCCGCAGCAGAGTCTGGCATTGTCGCATTGCTGGAACTTCTACAACGGCCATGAAATCATTACATGACTATCTTCATCGCTGTAGCCGCCTAGCTCCTATATCTGCCTGAGGCGTGGTTATGCCACATGAAGAGGGGACAATGTTGGCTGCCACACAGCTATGGGGGAGGACAGAGTGAGAGTGACTTGTGGAGGGCAACATCCCTTGGTGCTGGATATTAAATGGAACTCAGCGTGAAGCAGGACAGTTTTGCTGGCTTGTTTGTTTGCTTTGCTTTTGCTTTTGCTTTGTCGTACTCCTACAGTCTTGACACTGTGCCAAGGAGTGTTGAAAGAAAAACGAGAGAGGCCACAGCTTGGATAAGGGTTGGCATCATTACATATAGTATAAGGGTAATATACCTACCCTTTTTAAAAAGCACTGGATAAGGAATGCCTTAGTTAAAATATGGTTACCGATAAAAAAACAATTTTACCCCAAAGTACCATTGTGGCTATCTCCGTTCGGAGCGGTTACTAGCCCTCATATAAGTGTAACCCCAAAATTGTTAACTTACAGACACCTTCTGAACGCTGACCTCTCTTTGAAATCATTAGAAAAATTAGTATCAGAAGGTTATAAGTTAGACTGGTGGAAGTACCAACAAATATACTCACATTTCAAAGATCTTACAAAAGAGGGGGGATTTATGACTAATGATACCCCACTTGACAAAATACTATCCTCTGCGACTCAAAGCTCCTTAGTAAATTTTATAGTATTTTGTTAAATGAAAAAATGATTGATACACTGGTTAAAGACACTATGATAAGATGGGCAGAAAACTTTGGTTACTCTATTCATCTAAACAAATGGGACTCTTTGTGGAACACAGTCAAAATCTTCAAATCTATAGCTTTTAAGGAAAATTGTTATAAGATGTTCTATAGATGGCATTTCTCACCACACCGTTTATCTAAGATGTATAACTGCTCACCTAAATGTTGGAAATGTAAACATGATTGTGGTACTTTTTACCATATGTGGTGGACATGTAAAGAGGCAAAGGCATACTGGATAATGGTAAAATTATTTTTAGAAAGATACTTGAAAATTAAGTTAGAGCTTAGATTTTTTTTTATTAAATATAGTAGATATTAATATTTCTTATGACCAGAGATATGTACTCCACCATGTAATTGTTGCTGCAAGGATATTGTATGCGAAATCCTGGAAACAACCAGATGTGCCAACAGAGAGAAATTTCCATGAAAAGATAAGAGAATGTATTGTAATCGACAGACTCTCCGGCTTTCTAAAGGGAGACTACGATGAGATTTCTCGGAAAAGATGGCAAGAAGTAACAAACCTATTAGCATTGTGATATTATTTGGTGATTTGTTAAGATGTTAAATCGTTATTTTTGGCTTGATATATTCAATGTAATTTTTAAACTGTACTCCTTTTCCCCCATACCCGTCCCCCTTTGTTCCCCCCCCTAAAAAACCCAATAAAATTACTTAATTAAAAAAAAAGAAAGAAAAACGAGAGAAGACACCTCCCTGTGAAATCATCTAATCTCAGCACAAAATGCAAGCGTTTCTGAGTTCTGCGGATTCTCTCTTTGTCAGACATGCTGGTCTCTTCATAGGAAGCAGGGGGGAAAGAGCAGGAAATCTCGTTTCCTGAACATCTAAATATCCAGGCGTGGGCTGCAGGAGCCCAGACGCTCAGCTGCAGGCAGTGGGCGGCGGATTGGCCGGACGAGGAAGTATGACCCACTCGAAAATCCCATCAAACATTGGCTTTATTAGGGCCAACTAGAAGGTTGTGAGAGCATGTAAGCTTCCAAGTTTGACAGAGCTCTTCAGCTGAGGGGATGAAAAGCATGGGCAGGGGAGAGGCACGGAATTGTTTTTTAAAAAAATTGGTCGGATCCTCTAAGCCACTCAGTTGCTTTGTGGACGGGCATCTTTGTGGTTTGTACAGTAATACCTCGTAAGACGAATGCCCCTTAAGACAAAAAAATTCGTAAGACGAATGAAATGCCTGGGCATAGGAAAACATCGTAAGACAAATTTTCCTATGGGATGCTTCACAAGACGAATTCAATGCATTCCTATGGGAATCCGCATTAAACCGTGCTTTGTAGGATGATTTTTTCAAAGGACGAACTGACCCATAGAATGAATTAAATTCGTCTTAAGAGATACCACTGTATTAGGAACCAGGTGAACAGTGCTTTCTATAGCTCCATGACATATTGGTTAGAAAACACCAACAACTAAGTGGCCACTTCCATTTCTTTAGGCAAAAGGCTGTTTGGGTTCTTTTAAAAAAAAAAAAAGATTTGCAGAGCACATTCATATGGCCCATTGAGGGGAAATCACAAAAATATCCCCAACAAGCCTCCAGTGGAGGGCTCCATAAGAACATAAGAAGACCATGCTGGATCAGGCCAATGGACCATGTAGTCCAGCTTCCTGTATCTCACATTGGCCCCACCAAATGCCTCTGGGAGAGCACGAGACTAGATCTCTGTCTCCTGCAACCACTCCCCTGTATCTGGTCCTTGAAGTACCCCGGTTTTAAGCCTGGAGATGACACATCTCCACCATGGTTTGTAACCTGGGATGTACTTTTCCTCCAGGAATCTGTCCAATACCCTTTTGAAGGCATTCAGGCTAGATGCCGTCACCACCTCTTGTGGCAGGGAGTTCCACAGACTAACAACGCGCTGGGTGAAAAAATATTTTCTTTTTTCTGTTCTCACTCTCCCAACCCTCAATTTGAGTGGATGTCCCCTAGTTCTGGTATTTTGGGAGAGGGAGAAGAGCTTCCCTCTATCCACTTGACTCATGCCCTGCATTATTTTGTACGTCTCAATCATATTCCCCCTCAGGTGCCTTTTTTCCAGACTAAAGAGCCCCAAATGTTATAGCCTTTCCTCATAAGGGAGGTGCCCCAGCCCAGTAATTGTTTTAGTCACTCTCCTCTGCACCTTTTCCAGTTCCACTATGTCTCCCCCCCCCCCCCGTTTGTCATTGTCATGCCCTTTTGTGTGTCTCAGTGTGTGTGTGTGTGCCGGGAGTCTCGGAGAGAAAGGGTGCCTGAACCCCTGAGCGAGCACAGCTGCCCAGCCTCTGTTAGATGGAAAAGCTGCCTCTGGCTCAGGTGGAAAGTTGCCTTCCTCTTTGGGGTGTGCCTTTGCTCACAAGTTCATGGCTTTCCTCACCCACCCTGTCCCCCCCCCCCCCCAGGGACCATGCGCGCTGTGCGCCGGGTCGTCTTCCCGCTGGATTCGGCCGCCGGGCAGGGCGTCGTCTGGGAGTGGCGCAACGACGAGGGGGGTTGGTTCCCCTACGAGATGAGCGTCGGGATCTACCTGGAGAAGGCTTTTGCCTGCAGCAGCCCCCAGGCCGACCTCGGCCCCTTCGGCTACAACTACGGGATCGACTTCGTCTCCTACACCCAAACCAACAAGACCACCGGTTACCAGCGGCCGATCCGGAGGCGCGTGGACTCCCCCTACCCGGTGGCCTCCCTGACGGGGCCGCTGCATGCCGGACCCACCTGCTCGTGCCAACAGTGTTTGCTGAACAACGGGACTGGGCCCATCACCTCGCGCTACCGGCACTCCATGGTCAACCTCCCTGGGCCCTCGGCTGGCACCGTCCCCAGGTCTTTTCCCGGCACCCAGGGATCCAACCGGACAGCGGGGATCGGGTCTTCCTTTGTGCCTTATAACAAGCCGCCTGTGGTGTCCGGAGCAAGGTCGATGCCGCGGCTGAACGTCCAGAGTTTAGGGGCGGCGTTACAGTCGGCCACCATGGCTGGACCCATGCCACCCCATGGCGTCTCCAAAGGAGCAAGGTAAGCGGCCTTCAGCGTTTCTGTTTTGTGCAGACTTTGAAGCATCCTCTTTGAAGGAGCAGCAGGGCTGTATTCATCCACAGGTGGGCTGGACACTGTATCCACAAGGATTGCTATCAGTCTCCCACATACTAAAAAAAATGCAGACAGATGTAACGTTATACTGTACCTTACACCAGTGATTCTCAACATGGCGGTCGGGACCCCTTTGGGGGGGTCGAACGGCCATTTCACAGTGGTCGCCATGAGCCAGTGAAGAAAAAGGCTTGGGTCTGGAGGAGGAGGGGCAGAAGAGTGAGTTACAGCTTGATAGGTTGCAGGGGATGTCATTCTGTGGCACCAGAGGCTGCGAATGGCTGAGGGTGCCTGTAGAGAGGGAAGTTCTCTATGGCCCCTGCGCGAGTGGCCTGCCAAAGGGGGCTTGTGGCCTCTTCCAAGCAGGGCAAGGGGTCACCACAACATGAGGAAATGTATTAAAGGGTTGTGGGCCTAAACTACAATTAGGAAGAAGCCTCTGACATGTCATCTTTCCTTCTCCCTGGCACTGGCCCGTCAGACAAGGAGGCGGGATGGTGCATGTCCTTGCACAGCTCCTGATTGGCCAGCGCCAGGGAGAAGGAAAGATGGCGCATCGAGGTTGCTTCCTCATTGTAGTTTCGCCCTGCGCAACCCAAAGGAACGTTAAGTTAGTGGTTGGTTTTGTTCCAAAGGGTGGGACTGGGTACCGGCGCCAGCTGTGCTGCCGTGTTTCGTCTGCAGGGGAGAGGCTTGGAACCATCCCACCCACCCACCCGCCCTGTGGATACTGGGTGTTCCTGCTGTACGGAGGGGATATTATAAACGAGAGCTGGGCGAAGGAGGAGCCATGCCGCCCCCCCCTTTTCCTTCAGTTCTTCTTGATAGATGTGGATTCAAACACTCAGATGCAAGTATTCAGGTTCCTAGGGGTTTGTTGTGTGTGTGTGTGTGTGTGTGTGAGAGAGAGAGAGAGTGACTGAGAGAGAGTGAGTGAGCATACTAGACAAAAACAGCTAGGCAGCCCTCATGTCTCATGCTGGAAGGCGTGGTCCCTGCTTGCCGGGGCGTTGCTTGCCCTTCCGAGCAGTTTCGGGGGGGGCATGGTCTTTGGGGGTGATGCCAGCCTTTGGGAGAAGCATATGCGGAGAAAAGGAACATTTCAACACAGGGAGACTGTCCGGGGAAGCTGCCATCTGTCCCATCACGTAATTAGCCCCTGTGCAATTACCCCTTGGCCTGAGCTTCCCTTCTTAAAGCTCACAAAATCTAACAGACCTCATTAGAGGAAACCGGAGCCCTTGAGCTGTGGCCATCCAAGCCCTGGGCTGAGTTGTTGGCTCGTCTCCTTTCTCTTTTGTCCCACACTTCAAATTAGGTCCCAGCCTGCCGGAAGGACTGCTGCCCCTGCGGTGGCAGCTCCAGTGGCTGCCGATCCGTTTTGGGGCATCATCCGGAGTGCTGGTTTGCTCCCGTAAAGACCTCAGCGGCTTGGGTCCAAGGTAGCTCAAGGGCCGCATTAAGAGCTGGTTCAGGTGTCCTGATTGTCAGGAGAAGCCTTCCTCTCAGTCCCACCATCTCCCTAGGTGGGTTTGGTGGGGACACGGGAAAGGACCTTCTCTGTCGCGGCCCCTGGACTTTGGAACTCCCTCCCACAAGAAGCCAGGCCGGCACCATCCTTGCTCCCCTTCTGCAAGCAAGGAATGTTCAGGCTGGCTTTTCCTTAGCGACTGGTGGCCTGACAGTTTTTTTTTTTTTTATCAAAATGGATTGTTGTGCCCTGTTGCTTTTAAATGCATTATTAGTATTAATTTTGTTGACCACTTTTGATGTAACATTTACATAAATATTTTAAAATATTTGTATGCTTACTAGAAGAACATTCTTTTAGTAAAAGCAAAAGCAAAGTGTTCTGCTTATATACTGCCCGATACCACTTCAGGTAGTCTCTGGGCAGTTTACAGTTGAATTACAGTTATGCAGGCTACACATTCCCCCCATCCCCGCCCCCACCTGCTACATGGGATTGAACCCCAGGTCATGAGCACAGTTTTACCTGCAGGACAGGCATTTAACCACTGCGCCACGAGGCTCCTAAGGGCATAGAAGAACATTCTTCTAGGGCAGAGAACAATGGTTCTCTACCTGTGGCTCCCCAGATGTTCCTGGACTGCAACTCCCAGAAGCCTCCACCACTAGCTGTGCTAGAAGGGGTTTCTGGGAGCCACAGTCCAGGAACATCTGGGGACCCACAGGTTGAGAACCACTGGCGTAGAAGAACATTCTGGCTTAAAAAGTTAAGCTAGTGGTCCACAGTGAGCACAGTCGCTCTGTTTAGAAAAGCTTTAGAACGAAACCACTTCAGGCTATGGATGGCCAACATTGTACGAGGACATGGCACTTGAAGAAATACGTTTACTGGTTAAAGCTTTTAAATCCAGTAATGTCTTTTCATTGCTGTAAGTTGCCTTGGGCCGGGCTACAAATATGTTAAGGGAACAGGCTGTCTCTCTTATTGCATGCCTCCCTTAACTATCCAGTTCCTGCTGCTCACAAGACCTTGAGTACCCAATTTAAAAAGGTAAAGGTTCCCCACCCACACACACATGCGTGCTAGTCATGTCCGACTCTAGGGGTGGTGCTCATCTCTGTATTCAAGGCAAAGAGCCAGTGTTGTGCAAGTCCCTGGCCACGTGGCCGGCATGGCTGCAAGGAAACACTGTTTTACCTTCCTGCTTTTTACGGCGGTACCTGTTTGCATTTACATGCTTTCGAACTGCTAGGTTGGCAGGAGCTGGGGTTATCAGCGGGAGCTTGCTCCATTGCGTGGCACCTGGGATTCGAACTGCCGAGCTGCCGACTTTGCAGCCCACAGTTTTTGGAAGCCTTAGTCCATTGAGCCACCACGACCTCCAATAAAAAGGGCCCCATTCTTATCTGGGCAGTTTCTCCCACCATCACCCCAGGTGTAAAGATTGTGAAAGGTCTTGTTTTTGCCCTAGGCAGCTGCTGGCCCAGTCCAGCCTTAAGAACATGGCAGGAAGCCTCTGCCTGAATTTGTTCCCCTTGCCTGAATCCGGAAGGAGCCCTGCTGAAAACTGGTGACCCAACTGGTCTTGCAGGGACGGCAGCAGGGCCATGGGGGCAGCCCCCCCCCTCCTGGGGCATTTGAGGGAGAGCATGGTGCAGTCTCTCTTGGCCTCCAGCGATTTTACTTCTCTGGCTTCAGACACGCAGGCAAGACCTGTGGAAAAGCACGCAGAAGGCCGAGACCCTTTTCGAGTGGTGGGCTTGAGGAGTTGGGGGGCAGCCCTTTGCTCCTCCTTTGCCCCTTTGGAGCCAGCAAGGATCCACGGGTTGTCCTGTAAAGACGTCCCATTTGTGGGAGGAAATGCAGCCTTGGGTTGGGGTGAAACTTGGATTGACTTGGGAGGTCTAGTTTGTGCTCCCGAATTGTAAACGGTCGTCTTCTTGTCTCCCCAGCATCCCGAAGCTTCCGGTGAGTGTGGCTCGGCCCAGCAGAGTGAGCCAAGCTCTGGCAGGTAACAGCCATTAACAGTCCTTTTCCTTTTCCTTGGTGGTGGGCCGCTGGCGGCCTCTCGGTCAAGCAGTGACTCATCAGTGGGCCCAGTGGGCCGTTGCCTTTCCTGAGAGTTGGGGGCCGGCGTAGTCCAGGGACCTTACAGGAAGCCTTCACATTGAAAGCGCCCTCGGTTCCCGGAGATGGAAAACCTTACTTTATGTGACTCACCCCAGGATACTCCTGGCAACATGTGCATCAGCTAAGAGCACACACAGGTAGCCTCTTGATGAATGGCAAGTCCTATCATCCTCGTAAGACATTGCTTCCAGATCCTCAGTCATCCTGGTCGCCCTCCTCTGGACGTGTTCGAGGTTGTAAACTTTCTTTTTAAATTGAGATGCACAGAACTGGACACAGGACTCCAGGTGGGGTCTGACCAGAGCAGAACAGAGTGGTACTATCACTTCCCTTGATCTAAACACAATGCTTCTGTTGATGCAACCAAGAATCATGTTGGCTTTCTTGGCTGCCGCGTCACACTGCTGACTCTTGTTCAATTTGTGGTCCACCAAGACTCCCAGATCCCTTTCACAGGTACTATTCTCCAGCCAGGTGTCTCCCATCCTATATCTGTGCAATTCATTCTTTTCACCTAGATGCAGCACCCTACATTTCCCTCTGTTGAAATCCATTCCGTTAACTTCGGCCCAGCACTGTAATCTGTCAAGGTCAATTTGGATTTTCATCCTATCTTCTAGGGAATTAGCAACCCGTCCCAATTTGGTATCATCTGCAAATTTGATCAGCCTACTCTCTATTACATCCTCCAAGTCGATAATAAAGATATTGAATAGGACCAGACCCAGAACAGAACCCTGGGGCACCCCACTGTTCACATCTCTCCAAGCTGAAGAGAAGCCATTTATGATCACCCTTTGCATGCAATCAGTCAGCCAATTACAAATCCACCTAATAGTAGCACTATCTATCCCACTTTCTACTAACCTTTGCCAAGTATACCATGGGGAATCTGATCGAAGGTCTTACTGAAATCCATGGCCACATGCCTGTTTTCATTGCTCACCATCCCACTGTGTTGGGTATGGCGTGTGTGTAGAATCGTGGAAGTGGGGGTTTAGTCCAGCAATTGTAAATATTCAAATGCGGGTGGAGTTGCACCACTGGGACCCCTTCCCCCTTTTGTCCTTCTGTTTCTTGGCAGGAGTGCTTCTACTCTCCTTCAGGGCAGGTAACTTGCCAACGCTGCAGGTTGTGACCAGAACACTGCCGTTCCCCCACTCTTTACCCTCTTTTCATTCAAGGCATCCACAGATCTTTTCAAAGTTCCTAGTTGAGTAAGGCAGAGGTTAGGATCCTTCAAACCTTTCTTCAGGCTTGGGTGGAATATGGGAAAAAGCAAATCTTCCCCTAAATCTGTCCAGATAAATCAGCAGCTGTTCTTGTAAGGAGGGATGATAGGGACTGTGGTTGTCCCATAAAAACGAAAGCTTTAAGGTATCCACTGTCGGTTTCTTATCCTACTTGGGATCCATGTAAGTCTGTCCGTTTGTGGCTGTCAGCCTAGAGCCGGTGGCCATTGCATTGAGCAAAAGAAGAGGGACCAGGTGTTAACGTCTGCAAAATGGGGAGAGGGTGTCATGTTTTAGACCACAACTCCCAGAAATCCGAGGCTAGATTGCCAATGACAAAGGACTGTGGGAGTTGTGGTCTAAAACATCTGGAATGCTGAAGGTTCATCACCACTGGGCCATATATATTCCATGAAAAGGATACACTAAGGATGCATGGATATAGAAAGGTATAGAAAGTAAGTCAGAAGGGTATGGAAAATAAGTCAGCAAGTGTCATTTTGATTCTTTATAAATCTATGGTGAGGCCCCATCTGGAGTATTGTGTACAGTTCTGGTCACCATACCTTCAGAAGGATATTATGGAAATGGAAAAAGTGCAGAGGAGGGCAACCAGAATGATTAGGGGACTGGAACACCTTCCTTGCCATCTGAGGCTGCAACGGCTGGGCCTCTTCACTCTTGAACCACAGCGCCTAAGAGGTGACCTGATTGAAGTTTATAAAATCATGCACGGTGTGGACAAAGGTAAAGCTGTTTTCCTTATTGCACAGCAGTAGAACTAGGGGGCAGTCCATGAAACTTTTAGGTGTTAGATCTAAAACAAATAAGAGAAAGTACATTTTCACCCAGAGGATCATTGGTCTCTGGAACTCCCTGCCAGAAGAAGTGGTGACAGCCTTGAGAGCTTTAAGAAAGGATTGGACAAGTTATGGAGAACAAGGGTCTCCATGGCTATCATGATGGATGCCTAAGGATAACCTCCAGGTTGGAGAGAGAGGCAGAAGATCTCTCAATGCCATTGGCAGGGAATTGTAAGCAGGTGAAGACATCTGCCTGGGAATACCCTGAAGCGAATGGTGAGCTGCTGTATGTGAGACAGAATGCTGGACTGGATGGGCTGTGGCCTGCTCCAGCAAGGCTGTTCTTATGGATCATCAAAAAAGTGAAAGCGGCTGCATTGGGCATGCATGGGGTCTCCGAGTGCACAAGAGCCAGTTGTGCCCCAAGCTAGCGTAGCTCGATGGGTTGGGGAACCTGCCTGGGGAGGCAGGGCTTGGGAGTTGAAATCCCCGCTGTGCGTTGCAAAGAAGGGCCAGCCGAGACCGCTTGGCAGGTGAGTGGCTCATGGGGTTGATGGCCGCGTGTGCCTGCGTAGCATGAGAGCTCTACCTTGCATGGTCTCTGGCTCCGTGTAGTGGCCATTTGTGGTAAATGCACCCTGGGGATACACAGAAATATAGTGGTACCTCGGATAACAACTGCCCCGGATAACGAATAATTCGGATAACAACTGCAAATTTCCGGGTATAGGACTCCCTCTGATAACGAATTTTCCCTATGGGCTGCCTCCGATAACGAATCACAATTTCTAAGTATAGGTCTGCCTCGAATAACAAATTTCCAGCATGCATCAGTAAAAAAGAGTTATCCCGGGTGGCATTGCATCTGTACCCTTAAAGTGCACTTTATAAAGTGTTTTGAGCAAAAAAACAGGTGTCTGTGCCTTTTTCCTAGGCCCCAGAATGGATTAAACGGTTTCCCATTCAGTCCTATGGGAAACCGCGTTTCGGATAACAACGTGTTTCGGATAACGACTAACCTTGGAGAACGAATTACCGTTGTTATCCGAGGTACCACTGTAAGTATTTCTGGGTGGGTTTTTTATTTAGTATTTTCAACCAGCAGATAAGTGAGTCAGCAGATAGGATCCCGCAGATGGGGAAGTCTATCATACTTAGCTAGTGAATAGAACGGGGTTATTTGGGAGGGGTGTGTGATATATAAAACAGAAATATAAAAAGCCCTGGGTTTGTAGAAGGAAAATGGTGTCCCTGAACTTCAGACTGCTACATGCCATGCCATGTCCGCTTGTGCGTGCTCATTTGGCCCACTGAGGCATAACTAAAAGTGAAATCCCAAACCACAGATTCTGTATTTGGTAAGTGAAATGAAATGATTTATTTGGACAGAAATTGTGGTCTGGGGTCTCCTATGGCTTCTGGGGGTAGGCTGGAGGCGGCCACACTACGAGAATGGAGCTGTTGATGAAACATTAGGAAGAACCTCTGGCCGTAACAGGGGAGGGGACTGAAGTATGGGTTTGGTTTTGCCCTTTCCGTCAAGGACTCCTTTGCTTTTGTCTTGCCTTCTTCCACACACCCCCACACCCCCCACCTGGCTGTGGGATTTCTGGCTCTTCCCCACAGCTAAGCTTTGGGGCCCTGTTGTTCGGCAGAAGGCGAGAGCAGACCAACCTCCCCCAGGTGTGTGCATCACATGAAACGGTGGTTTGTTGGTCTTTTTGAGCGTGTTGTTGGCCGTCGTTCCCTCTCTTGCCCATCAAGTAGCGTGTGCCTGCCCTCCCTCCCTTCCTCCTCGAATCCTCCCCACCCCTCGCCCTGGAGGAGGAGAAGGAAACAGGAGGCATTTTTTTCCATCCTCAGCCTATTATTCACCCCTCCTTTTCTCTCCTTCTGCAATTGATTGCCGTCAGCCTCCCCTCCTCGCCCTTCTGGAACCACAGCGTTCGGGGTGGATGTCTTTTAATTGCCTCACCAGTGATGGTCCGATGCTGATCTTCTCCCCGTCCTTCCCTACCACCCCCTCCAACCTGCCCTTGCACGCCCACCCCCTCTCCCCTGTAGGCATGATGGCCTTTCTGATGTCAGTCCCGGGATGTCCCGTGCACCTCACCCCGGCACCTCCTCCGCCCAGCAGAGCCCATAGAGCCTCTAAACCCCCCCGCCGCTCAGTTAAGGAGGGGAAGAGAGTCCCCATCAAAGGTAGCTCAAGCGCTTGGACTCCCATTTTGGCTGCTGCCTCCTCCCTCCTTTCTGCAATTCTGCTTCTGCCTCCTTATTTCTGGCTTCTTGGAAGGGGTGGGGAGGTGTGTGTTACAGGGGTGGACTGGTTCCATGGGAAGGCTCTTCGTCCGAAGGAATGACCCCTAGCCTGGCTCTGGGAGGACCTTGAAGCAAGTCTGGTCTCCAGGCCTGTAGCATGTCCGAACGTGGCCTGTGCCCCTGAGCTGGGGGCGAGCGGGTCTTCGCTGCAGTACCCAGGGGCACAATCGAGAGAGCCTGGCAGAGCAGCGGCTGCACCTGGACCAACCTGCACTCATATTGCATCACCACCCCCAGTCATAAACCGATCTCAAGCTTTTGAACCGATCTTTGTCACCTCTTCTCTCTTTCTTCATGTGCTTTTCTTCTGTCTTTTGTTAAACCCACCCATCCCTTTCCTGTGCTCGAAAAATCAAGCTGCTCTCTTTACACCATTCCCCATTCCAGAGATTGGAGAAATTTGCTTAACATAATCACCTATGGGGAAAATCCGTACAACATAAAAATGGGATTACTCCATTTTCAATGCATTCCTATGGAAATTTGTATAAAGGAAAATTGCTTAACATAATTTCATTTGGAACGAATTAATTCCTTTATACAAGGTACCACTGTACGTGGTCTCTGCTCCCCTCTAGTGGCCAGTTCTGATAAACACATTTTTAATCATTGAGGAGGACCCAGAACTGTGGGTACCAGTCCTGCAGATATGAGACTCCTCCTGTCCTGATATAAAAAACAACAACATTCAGAGCATTGGTAAATTTGGAAGTGGTTGGGAGAGATTCAGATTAGACACCCACACTTTGTTTAGGAGTGGAGACTGTGGTACAACCCATTCACAGTAAGCCTTACATGGCTGCCTTGTTCAGAAATAAAGAGAGGGGTGATGTAGGATGTAGCAAATATATCCCGCGTGACAAAGGAATGGGTATAATTCCTCCCCAAACAGTTTTCCCATATAGAAAAGTTATTAAAATGTTGAGTAGGAGCCCAAAACCAGCAGAGAACAGTAAGCTCCTTAGCATTGTCTCTGTTTCCCTTTAGCGGCCAGCTCTTTAAATTTCATCCTGTTTTTTTTTTTTTTTAAATTATAAGCAGACTGTTGATAAGTGAAAGCTGATCCCGCAACTATGGGGGTTTTGCTGCACGTTGTGTGTTACCAAATTTTAAAAAAGAGAATCCTAATTTACCATCCAATTATTGGCCAATAAGCTTGTTCCCAGTGATAGGGAAATTATACGCCAAACACCTTCTGACCCGTCTCTTGGACTCGATGCATGTTAACCATCTTCCACCTAAAGAACAAGCTGGTTTCTTTCTGGGATCATCTACCCTTGATCATGTGCTTGTGCTAAATTTTTTGGCTGAGAAATACTCTTGCAAATTCAATTTGATTTGGACACGCTTTTAGGCAAGCCAATCTGCCCTTCCTTGCCTTTTCTTTTCTCAGCATGTCATTGAGCATAAGCTGACCTGCCCTACTAGTAGACCATGCTAGGAGGTCCTTCTGAATTTCCAGTTCCGAATATACCTCTTCAGTGGAAGAACATGGAAGAAGTTACTTACGTTGGAGAAGGGCGATTCGGGGAGCAAGCGGAGGCTAGGCTGAAAACACAGAGCACGCCGAAAGCTAGTCTGTTTCCTATATTTAGTTACCATCCTTGGAAGTTAACTTTCCTCAAGTAATATGTTCCTTTTAGCCTCTGTGCTGTTTGTGGAAGCAAAACACTGCTGCTACCTATTTTAAGTTTAATAAGCAATGTGATGCAGTACTGTGTTTTTTGTTGCTTGACTGTTGCTTTTATACTTTTCTTCCCCCCCCCCCAAAGGCCGATATAAATCATATGGACAGGCCTTGATTAGGGTTCACATATTTTAGAACTGCGGACCTGGCGGAGACCCTGTGGGTCATCTCGTCCAGCCCCTGTCAAGGAGCCCCGGGGGGGGGGATTGAACCCCAACTACCTCTGGTTTCAGAGATGCCTAAACCACTGAGCTAGCCATCAGTACTGGGTCGTCCAGCTCCCATAATAGATTGTTAGCTAATTCAGGTAATAACGGACGGTATTCTAAGCACTGAAGACTGGAACGGAAGATGTTTTAAGATCAGAATCTTGCTTTTAAGCCAGGGGCGGGGGACGTGGGGTTTTGTTTTGTTTTTCGCCCTGTCGAAGATTAATCTTTCAGCGGCCACCCCTTTCACTCTTCCTCACTTGCGAGCAGTGAGGTCTAATGGGGTTGGGGGTGCTTTTAGGCATAAGCCTGTGTATGGCTGGGAATTCTTTTAAGATCGGTGGTGGGATCCTGTACTCGGCATCCACTGGGTCTGTTTAATCCTGTTGTGCAGCTCTCTGTGAGCAGAATGGGGGCAATGTCAGCAGCCACGCCGAATCCTGTTAAACACGTCCTTTGGTGGTGCGGCCAATTCAGTTACATTGTGTATGGCTTGCAAGTGCCGCCCCACCCCCCATATTCCCCTCAATCTGCGTTCCATCAGTGGCGATCGGTGCACCATCTTGGCTGTGCAGGCAGAGCCACCCAACAAGCCTCTGGCCCTGCCTGGCGTCCATTTAGAAATCCAAGTCTAAGAAACAAATCACTTTAATTTTACATCATCAGGAAATGCCTCCAGTATTTCCCCTAAAAATATACAACCAATCCAAAGCATGCGCCCTTGAAGGTTTTGAATGGCTTCGTCCGATGATGAGTGGCACTCATTTGATGTCATTTTCCCCATCGCACCTGTATCCCACATACTCTTGGGGTTTTAAAGTTGAAAATTTAACTAAGTGGGCATTTCGGCTTCTCTGCCCTTGCGGAACTAGCAGAGAAGCCCCTTAGCAAACTACAAAGGGCAAGATTCTGTTTGATGGAGCCCCGTGGCATCAAACTGGTATAACTGTGGAGAGTAGACACACTCCTATGTAAAGGTAAAGGTAAAGGTAAAGGTCCCCCCTGCACATGCGTGCTAGTCGTGTCTGACTCTAGGGGCGGTGCTCATCTCCGTTTTCAAGCCAGAAGAGCCAGTGTTGTGCAAGTCCGTGGCCATGTGGCCGGCATGGCTGCAAGGAAACACTGTTTTTTACCTTCCCGCCTTTTACGGCGGTACCTATTTATCTACTTGCATTTTACATGCTTTCGAACTGCTAGGTTGGCAGGAGCTGGGGTGATCAGCGGGAGCTCGCTCCACTGCGTTGCACCCGGGATTCGAACCGCCGAGCTGCTGACTTTGAAGTCAGCAGTTTTCGGAGCCTTAGTCCACTGAGCCACCACGCCCCTGTGGAGAGTAGACACACTCCTAATGTAGACACACATTTTTTTTTAAGGGAGGTTGCGTAAAACATCCCATGGCATTCTTGGTCATAGAACCCTCGAGTTGGAAGAGACCTCCAGGACCATCCAGTCCAATCCCCTGCCATGCAGGACCCCCCATCACAATATTTCTGACAGATGGCCATCCAGCCTTTGCTTAAAATCCTCCAAAGAAGGAGACTCCACCACCCGTCAAAGCTTCCTTCTTCCGCTTTCTCCTGCTCTGTACAGGGCTTGCCTTACAGACCTGTGCATGGCAGAAAAAAACAAAAAGTAAGAAAATTAAGAAGACAAATGCTGGGATGCCTTCAAGATTAAACTGCTATAATTGGATGTGAGCTTTTAGTGGACTTTCGTTTTCTTTCTCCTTGGCACAGCCCCACAACCATCAACGGCTGCCTGTCCTACAACCTCCCCTACTATGTATCTGGCATCTTAAAACAGGAGCTGCTGTCCACTTTTGCCACAAACCCATGCCCCACGCGTGGCTTTGAAGGCGAAGGCCCGGATTCTGCGCTCTTGGACCACTCCCTTGTCCTCCTGCCCCCCCTTCTCATTGTCCACATCCCAGTCTCCATGTGGCTGTCCGAATCCGCCCTCCGTGCTTAGGACCCCAGAAACCAGTTAGATCCCAAGGTGTCCAAGCCTCCCTTGTGTTGCTTTGGGGTGCCTTGTTCCCGATAAAGCTTCTCGCAAGGATCACAAAAACATCGGGCATCTTTGCACGAGGAACTTTGTTCCAGGCAGCATCCTGCTGGACTCGTTTTGGTCTCGCATGGCATGTTTTGGCCACGAAAATCAAGTGGGACCTCCCCGCCTTAGGTCCGCAATGGTGAAATTCTCCCTCTACCTCACTCAACCAGCCGCACATTGCATCGAAAGTTCAGGCTGCTGTCGAGACAAATGCTCCAAAACAACCTTGCTGAATTAACTTTCTTGCAGCCTCTAACCCTGTCTCTTTGCCCTGATCTGTCTGTGCCTGTTGTGCTGCTCTTTACGTCCTTCTCATATTCAGCCGGTTTCTTTGACATACATTGACATCTGTCTCTGTTGTGTGTGTTTCTCTTTCTCTCTCTCTGTTTCGGTTTAGTTGGCACCAGCAGCCCCGAAGACGTCGTGAAGCAGTATTTCGAAGAGGTGAAGACACCCTCAGCAGATGAGGTAGGTCAGAAAGGCCCCCACCCGCATTTCCAGGCCAGGGATCCAGACCCTTTGTGGTAGCCCAAGTTAGAAGCCCAAATGGGAAAAGTTGCCATCAGCCAGCCAGCCTCCCTAGAGGCATGCTGGACAACTAGCAGGCCTTTTTCTGGAAGTTGAGTCATGGCTACTGGACTTCTTTTTTTGAGAGGCCATTGTTCACCTTAAGGCTATGGATACTATTGTCTCCCTAACGAGCCTATCCAGGCCATTGTTCATCTTATGAGCCTAATTCAGACCAGGGTGACAAGAGGTCAAAGCTGACTATAAGATGGAGGGCTTGCACTAGCTGCATTCAGACTGAGGAAGCTGTCTGGATGAGCAGCGAAACGTTTCTATCTCTCAAGAAAAAAGAAGTCCAGTTGCCATGACTCAACTTCCAGATAAACTCACCTGGATGACTGAGAATCTTCACAGACATAGCAGGCCTTTTGTTTCCCTGGCCAAAATCCAGTTGGGACTTTCCCCCAGCAGACGGGATCTTTTTGCAGGCAAACTGCTTCGAGTTTAGGAAATTACTCTGGACATTTATTTGTGGCATTGCCCAGGCCAGCACACAACTGGGAATGTCCGCAAAGATTCTTTACCTGGCCCTGGGCGACGTGCCTCTGAAAGCTACGCTGCTTACATTACACCCGCAGGCAGAACTAGCAAAGTTTTGGCCCTTAACTATGGTCAGGTCCCGTGGCGCCCAAGGTGGGATGCGTCCGGCAGGGTGAATGCGCAGAGACAACGAGCCAGGCTCCTCCTGGAAGGGAAGCCGGCCTGCTCTCTGACAATGACAGCTGTGGTGCAACAGGCTTCCCAAATTGGGTCACGAACCAAGCCACAAATCAGTTTTTCTGGTTCGTCGTTCTGTTCGTGCCCACCTCTGATTGCAAGGGTGAACATTCTTCTAAAAGCCGGAAATGCAGGTGGAGCTACTAGGAGAAATTTTGAAAAACGAAACAGCTGAGGAAGGGATGAGGCCCCTTTACTCACTTCATTTTCTACCGAATTCCCGGTTTGGCTCTACTGTGCCTCCGCTTCCCTGAAATGTGTCTGCTCTGGATGGCAGATGCAGAACTCCCAGCCTGTAGGAGAGAGAAAGTAGCCATTGGGGGGGGGGTGAAGTGGGAATACAGGATGGTGTTGCAGGGGTTAAGTATATCAGCAGGGTTCACTGATGTAGAGATGGGCGTGAACCTGATAAGTGCTAGTTCGTGGTGGTTCAAGGTTCATCCTCATAAGCTGGGAGGTGGACGCATGCACCAAAAAATGGAGATGCAGATGTACAGCCACAGAAATTCCACCCAGTTTGTGCGTCCCCTGAAGCCCCACATGCATGGAGTTCCGGAGGAACCCCAGACCTCGCAGGAAGCGGTTTCCCTGCAGGAGCTGCAGCGGGAGGTGGTTTGGGGAGTGGGGTGGCGATAGTGTCTAACATCCAGTGAGGCAGAAGAGGTTGCTGGTGTCTTTGGCTCCTTAAGCTTGCTGGAGTAGAGAGGAAAAAATAATCATGACAGAACCGCTTTGGGGTCCCTCTTTCCCAGGACTGCATCATCTGCATGGAGAGGCTGGGCGCCCCTTCAGGCTACAGCGACGTTTGCGAGAGCAAGACCACCCGGCCGGAGAGCGTGGGGAGGCTCTCCAAGTGCGGCCACACTTTTCACCTGCTCTGCATGTTGGCCATGTACACCAGTGGCAACAAGGTATTCTGGGCGTGGGAGGGGGCCGGTTCCTTGGCCTCTACGGTGTCATCAGAGTCGGCCAAGCACATGCATCTCTGGGCCTTGGAAGTTTGCACCTCGGAACACCCACCCGCCCATGACATGGCAGAAATACTTGTCTCTGGGTTTATTAAAATATACATATTTTTAATATTTTCAGGCCGTGGATATTGATCCCATGAATACTAGGGTCCTACTTTAGATTACACTAGCCTATACAGTGGACCCTTGTTTAACGTACAGCTCGTATAACGGAAAATTTGTACAACGGAAAAAAATTTCCATCACCCCTCCCCCTCCCTCTCCAACATGGCCGCAGGCAGTCTCTGGGGCTCTTTACCGAAGATGCAAGCTGGCAATGGAGGAGGAGGAGACCCAGGCCAGCCCGTGGCAGCGGTGGCTATGGCGGGGGAGGAGGAGGAGGAGGGCTCTGCTCGTTTTGGCTAGGAACCCACAGCAAAGCGGCAGTGGCCATAGAGAGCACGTCTTTCGGAGGTGACACCTGCTGGGTGTCCTGTCAGTGTCGGAGGCAAGAGAGATGCTTTGGTGGCATGTGATCTGTGTGTACCTTCTAATTTAGGAAATTGCTTCTGCCTTTTTTTGGGGGGGAGAGGAAGGCAGGAAGAGAAAGACGCTTGATTTTTTTAACCAAAAATCTGAAGAAACCCCCTTGGACTTCAGAGCAAAGTAAAGTGGTGTCAGACATCTTGTTTTAGAGGAGGCTTCCACTCCCTCCTGCCCCGCCCCCCCCATGCTGGAGTTATTTAAGTGGAGGCCGAGGGGTATTTTACTGGCACCGTTGACGGATTGCTGGATGTGAGGGTCTCTTTTCCAAAGCATTGATTCTGCACAGTAGGTTCCCCGGTCTCTGCAGGGGATCGCTTTCAAGCTGCCCTCAGATTTTGAAAAACATGGTTTCTAGTGAATACTATTGTAATAGTGGACACCAGACATGTTATGGGCTGTGTCTCCCTCTAGTGGTCAATTCTGGTAACTTTAACTTTGGAAACGTGTATTTCTAGGCTTTTTCTTTTAATATTTTTAATCTTTCCAGCAGACTGTGGTTAAGCGGGTCAGTGGGTACTGGTCCCACGGATACGGGGGTCCTACAGGACATGCTTTTAACTCCCTCTCGACCACAATATTCCAGTGATTCCGAACCTTGGATGCCGAGTCAACCTGTGTAACCTGGCAGGATGTTCGCCTTTGTGGGGGGGGGGGGGGCTGGCCAAGCCTGCTGGTTTTTATCCCCAGTTGCCTCTCTCTGCCACCATGAAGGGGCCACATTCTGACCCTCCCTCTCAGCCCTGCCTCTCCTCTCACCCCCCCCCCAGGACGGGAGCCTCCAATGTCCGTCATGCAAGGCCATCTACGGGGAGAAGACGGGCACGCAGCCCAGCGGGAGGATGGACGTCTCCGTCCTCCGGGACTCCCTCCCCGGCCACGAGGACTGCGGCTCCATCCAGATTGCCTACTCGATCCACAAGGGCATCCAGGTGCAAAGGGGCACGTGGGTTGGGCCCCTGGGCGGGCGGGTGCCTCTTGGCGGCTCTCCCCTCTGCACACCCAACCCCCTGGCGTCTTGGGCCAGAAGGATCAACGTGGAAAGCCCTTTTCTCTGCTCCAGGCTTCCGCGCGCTTCTGCTGGTCAGAGCAGACAGGCCAAGAAACATGCCCTCCGCGGGGTAGGTCAGCTGCCTGGGTTCCTCCTTTGCTAAAAGAGGACACCACAGAAGGAGTTAGTGGATAGCTTTGCCAGCCATCAGCCGTATGATCTGGCTGCTTCCCGTTGCCTTTTATTTTACTTAAGAACATAAGAAGAGCTCTGCTGGATCAGGCCAAAAGGCCCATCTAGTCCAGCTTCCTGTATCTCACAGTGGCCCCACCAGATGCTTCTGGGAGCGCACAAGAATAGATCTCTGTCTCCTGATACCACTCCCCTGCATCTGGCCCTTGGAAGTACCCTGGTTTTAAGCCTGGAGATGACACATCTCCATCATGGTTTGTAACCTGAGATGGAGTTTTCCTCCAGGAATCTGTCCCATCCCCTTTTGAAGGCATCCAGGCCAGAGGCCATCACCACCTCCTGTGGCACGGAGTTCCACAGACTTACAATGCGCTGGGTGAAAAAAAAAATATTTTCTTTGGTCTGTTCCCACTCTCCAGCCCTCAGTTTGAGTGGATGTCCCCTAGTTCTGGTGTTTTGTGAGAGAGAAAAGTGTCCCTCTATCCACTTAACTCATGCCCTGCATTATTTTGTACGTATTTATCCCTATTTAAGTTCCAGATGCCCAGTGTGGTCTAGTGGCGAGAGGCAGGCTAGGCCTTGGGAGGCCTGGGTTCGAATCTCCACTCGACTGTGGGACATCACTAGGATTGTGCAACTGGCACATCCACTCCTTCAGCATCTCACTGATCTTGAAAGCTCTCCTGGGATGCTAGGAGTCGGTTCTGACTTGAGGGCACAGGGGAGCAAGTTTAAATGCCACACCGGTCATCACCTGCTCTCCCACCTTGGCCTTCCCCTGCAATTCCCTTTTGGAGTTCTTTGCAAATGGGCCGCTTAGGCCAACGGGGGTCTCTTGCCGTTTCTCTGTTTCAGGGTCCGGAGCATCCCAGTCCGGGTCAGCCGTACACGGCAAGGGGCTTCCCCCGTTACTGTTACCTCCCCGATAACGAGAAAGGAAGAAAGGTACGTGGGGTCATCACCACCTTTGGGTTTAGTTTGGTGGGGGCTGCTGCCCTTTCGCGGGCATAAAGAGAGCGGGAAGGGGGGGGGAACAAGCTCACCCCATTTTTCTCGGCTCCAGAATTTCAAGGTTTGTTGACCAGTCAAAATCATAAAAACAGAGGGACCCTTCCATTTAAAAGTACAAAAATTAACCACAGCAGTAGAAATTCTTGTATCCTGATAGTCGCACCTTAAGCAGTGGTAGATATTAAGTAAAAGAATCGTGTGTTGACTATTCTGGGTTATTTGCATTTATTTGCGGTATTTTTCTATTGCCCTTCTGTGAAGCCTCCTCTGGACGACAATTTAGAAAAGCAACCGAACACTGCAATTATAGCAGAACCACTAAAAAAGCAAATGCAGTGGTTTGTTGTCCAGTTCGGGAGACTGGACGATTGCTTACTTTGACTTGTATCTGAATAAAATTAAAATAAGAACAATAAAATCTGCCAATGAAGGCGTTTAGTGGGCCAGGTTAAGAGGGCTGTCTCCCGATGTCTTCTTGAAAAGAGAAACCTGAGGCAGGTACAATAGAGTTTGCCCATCCATGAGGGAAGTGAGGCTTTTAGATTCCTTCCTGTTAGGCTTGTATCTGCTTTTTTTTTTCTTCCTATGAATTCATCGCTCAGCGACCTCAGGGTGCAGTGCTCTGCCCCTCCTTTCCATTTCGCTTCACAACGTCCATCAGGAATAGGACAGTTTTAAGCGTCAAACTGAACGGTGAAGGAAAACTAGACGAATTTCTCACCCGAATGAATCCCTGTGGGCTGCTCTTGTGCTTTTCACACAAGCAGCCGATTCAGGTTTTCTAAGAAGGATTTCCGCCTCTCCCCTCCCCCACCCCCAAATGGGAGAGAGGCGAGCATCTAAACTGAGAATCATAACTTGGCGGATGTAATCCCCCCCACACACACACGCACACACTGCTTTCTGTCTCTGTTGTCCTGGCCGAGGTTGAGTTTTAAGTTTGCAGGAAAAGCGGCTGTGAGGAAGGAGGCGGTCTTGAACTCTCAACTGTTGGAACCCCCTGTGGGGCTTCCTGTCCTTGACGGTCTTGCCCTCCCCCTCCCCCCCACATCTCCTCTCCTGCCAGGTTCTCCAGCTCCTCCGCGTGGCCTGGAAGCGACGCTTGATCTTCACCGTGGGCACCTCCAGCACCACGGGCGAGAGCAACACCGTGGTGTGGAACGAGATCCACCACAAGACCGAGATGAACTCCAACGTCTCCGGCCACGGCTACCCGGACCCCAACTACCTGGACAATGTCCTGGCAGAGCTGGCCGCTCAAGGGGTCACGGAGGACTGCTTGAGAGGCTGACGCCGCCCGGGAGCAGGCCACACTCACGCTGCTGTGGACTTGGGGGGATTCCTTTTGGGGGGGCCGGCGGGCGCAGCTGTTGCTGCTGCCGCTGCTCCCAGTTGCCTTAAATTTGCTTGCCCTCTTCTCAGCAATAACAGTCGTTCCTGGGAACCTCCGGCCTAGTTGTGGGAAGAAGCTTCATTTGCCGTGTTTCGTATTCCCTTCAGGGCTCCCGGTGCTGGTCCAGCTGGGAAGTGCGCAGTGGAACCGTCTCTGCCCCGTAGGAACAAAGCATAAAAGGACTGTGAGTTCACGTAAAGATTTGCCCCCCTCCACCACGTGGTCGCCAGCCGGGGATATTCCACACGCCACGGAGACGGGGGGAGTGGGTTTGCTGGTTTGCCCCTTGACAACCAGCGACTCTTGAAGTCGGCATGCCAGATGTCCTTTGGCGTACGCTCCCAGAGCCTCTGCCCAGAAATCCTGGGCATTTTAGCTCATGGATTCCTGGATCCCAACGTTTGGGATCTCCTCTTTTAAACCCCCTGTTCTGCCCTTTCTTCTCTGGAAGTCAGGTGGCAGTCCTTTTCTTCAAGGTGAACTTCCCCATCAAACGATCGATTCTCTGCTCCTCTCTGCTGTGAACGCCACAGGTTTTAAGAGAGCAGCAGATGCAATCGGAGGGACGCCCGGGGTCTGCTAAGTTGCACCATGGGTCCTTCTGCAGCGTCTGGAGACGGCTGTTGTCGGTCCTTCCTTTTCCCAGCATTTTTGTCCCTTACGTCAATATTTCAGTACTGCTAGGGTGGTCGGGTTGATTTGCAGGTTTAGGGAAGGGAGTGCAAGAAGAGGCAGTCAGCTGGGTCAGGGTCTCAGGGTGGTGGGGAGTAGATTTGACTTCCCGACAGCATCGCCCGAGCCCCAGGTCTCCCTAGCTACCTGCAAGCAGAAGCAAATCATCGGGGCAGGCATCGTGCCCAAACTGAGAAATTAAAAATAAAAATAAAAATAAAATTCTGCATCAGCTAGGTTTCTGCAACCGGCATAAAGCTGTGCAAATGGGGTGATCCTGGCATAAGATGCTTTTCCATACCTCTGCAAAAGTTGTGTTTCCTGTGTCACAGTGAGAAACAGAAAGCTGTAAAGGCTCCACGGGCAATCTCACTCGGTGGTCTTCTGGAGGTGGCTTCATCTTGCGCTCCTTTTTAAGGCTGCTGGGGTAGTAACTGCACATTATGGTCCCCTGCCATGCTGGACACTTGTTATACTCCGTAACTGCAGCAGGCACCTTTCTATATAGAGTGTTGTGGCCAGGGAGTCCAACTTTCCACCTCAACAACTCATGAGATTCCTCTGCCCAGAATCCGTATAATTTGGGGCAAATACAGCCTTTCTCAAGTTTCAACAATAATGCCCCCCCCCTCTTCCAGCATTACCCCTCTTCCCCCGGCTTTCCTATGGATTTCCAAGGGCTCTCCTCAAGAGACCTTCTACTCTGGCATTCTATGGACTAGGAACTTGAATTTTAATAAACACAGAAACGTTTTAACCCTACGCCTTTTATATTCCATGCCTTTTGATTGGTGAAATGAAGCAAAGCAACAATGCCCCTCTCTGAGAGGCTCACCCCTGGTCCTTCCTAAGGGCTTAATTCTAAACCGTCCACGCAGAACCCTGAACTTTAGGAGGGCAGGGAGGCAAGTTGGAAGCAGAGATAATGTCTGTTTAGAACAGGGACATCACATTCAAGGGTTGTAGGCAAGTCCAGGCCCTCTTTGTTTGCTTGTTTATCCTCCCCGCCCCACTTTTTCCCTTAAAAGGGACCCAAGGCGACTTACATCATCCAAGGACAACCTTAAGGCCAAGAACAATGAGTATACAGATGCTAAAAAGGATCACACACAAATGCTACAGGTACACCAAAGCAACACCCAACAGGCTTGCACAGCACCAAGGCACAACCATCCATTTGAAAATTTAAAAAATAAAAAAACTGCTCGAGCATCCTGTCCAAAGGGAAAGCCAGCCTGGAGAGAAACATCTTGTCCTGCTTCTGGAAGGACAGCAAAGTTGGAGCCAGCTGGGCCTCCAGTGGGAGGGAGTTCCACAGCCTGGGAGCAGCAACTGATAAAAACAGAGGAGATTTCTTATTTTCTTTTTGTTCTTAAAAGTAAGTCGTGTTTTTGGCTGGATTTATTTTTGAGGAGACATAAGTATCAGTGTATATTACAGGCAATGTCCCCTCTTGGTTTCCAGGCCCGCTTCCACTCTTTTGTGCGAAACTCTGCCATCCTCCCCACTCTCCCCCCCCACCCCCCGTGGACAGAACCAAAAGGGCTGGAATGAACACTGTTGGTCCACAGAGGATGAGGAAGGGCGTGGGGAGGAGGCAGAGGTGCTCACACATGCGCAGGTGAGCATCTTAGCGGGAAGTCACACCCCCTTGGAGGTGCAATTCTCTTGTGTGTGTTTTCCTTGGGAGGAGATTTTGCAGGGAGTGCATCGTGCGGAGCTCCTGGGAGGGCTGCAGAAACGGGGGTGGTGGTGGTGGTGGTGGTGGTGGTTTTTTTTTTTAAAGCAGGGGAGGCAAGCCCATGATTCCCACCCTTGAGCCGATCAATGGCAGCAAGGAGTAAACGGGTGATCCTAGAGTATTCCAAGCAGACCAAGGGAGAAATCACAGCTCCTGGCTTCCCTCACAGCATGGCCAGGCAGGATTGTCATCCAAAAAAGTGATATATATATATATATATATATACGGCAAAGCGAATGATTCCAGGCAAGCCATTAGAGAAAGAAGCAAAAATTAGATCTCGGTCCAAGGTGAGCTTTGCATTTTGGACGCGCTTTGTTTCTGCCGATCATGACGCCTGTCAGTTAGAGGACAGTGCAGACAGTGCCAAGAACAGGGAGCACCCAACATGAAAAACGGATCTTGCCCCTTAACTGGCAGGCTTTCCCCTTCCTGGACGTTTCCGGCGGGCCTTGCGTGGTGTTTTCTCAGCAAAGAGGCAGCGGTTTCTCTCCTGTTCTGACTCCCATCTCTGGGGACGCAAAGCCTGCTTCTGGGCCCAAGCGCTGGGTGCTCAAGGCTTTGAGGGTTCAGCCGGGAGCCCAGCGGCCCCCGTGGACAGCGACCAGCCAGCCTGGGAAGCCCCCTTCTACAAGGACAGGGGCTCGGTGTCCCTTCCAGAGTCGGGTGCAACCGGTCCAGGGGGCAAGGCGGAGAAAAGGACAGGGGTTCTGCCTGCAGGCTTTGGTCTCTGAAGGCCAGATGGGGTGCCGCTCAGTGACATCTCTCTTCTGAAGGCACAAATAGTTTCTTCCTTGCAAGGACCTAACGCCTCGTGGCTTAGGAGCTTTTCTGTGCTGACCTGGCTCTTCTAGGGCTCCCTGACCTGCCCCTCGGATAATCTGCCTCCCACCGCCCACTCGCTCGCCCCCCCCATCTTGTCTCCCATCTGCCAGCTGTGGAGAGGACGCCTTGGTAACAGATCTATCCAGACTGCAGGGTTTAACCTTCTCCTGGAGATCCAGTTCCACCGGCTCCCCCTTCCAGGAGCTCTCCAAGGTGCTAGACCTGTTGGGGACACCAGGCACACTTCCTGAGAAGCTGGGATATGAGAAGACCTGGATCGGATTCACTGCTCCCACGACACCGGAGACGCCACCCTCGTCAGGCACAAGCAGAAAGGGGAGGCCCAACCCATCACCATGGCTGGTAAGGCTGGGAAAATGTCTCACCTCCAACCTGAAGGGTGGCTGCCCATCTGGAAAAGGGTCATAGCTGGCCCTGTGCCTTGGACAGTACCCTCATGCTTTACATTTTTGCATTTAGAGCTTGAGGACTGGAAGCTTATTTTAATTACTTTACCCTTCAGGGGAAGGGCAGAGCACCTTTCCTGCATGGCATAGGTCCTGGGTGCCATCCTTGTACCTGCAGGTGTAAGTGGGGAAGGGCTGATGTTTGTCCCAGTGGGTGATGCTTAGCTAAATGGACTGATGGTTTGTGTTCCCATCTGGTGGCTTCTTAAGCGTCTTCCTTCATGTTCAGGGGCAGACATTTTCATATTTAGGGAGGTTCACATTTGGGGTGGGGAGAAGCAATTATTTCAAGTCCAAGAGGCAACCTGGTCAGAATTGGCTGTCGAAGTCATCGGTCCAAAAAGCAGCTTTTCTCCCGCCTTGGGAACTTGGGGTCTCTTTCATCCTGGGAGCAGTTCATGCAACACAAATGCCCGTCAGCACAATGCAGGGAAGCCTCTCTGGGGGATGGTGAACGCCAACCTCGGAGCCATGAGAAATAATGGTTTCAAGGAAGGTGACCTGCCTGTCCTGGATTTTTTTCCTCCTTCCCTTGCCTGGAGAGGGTCTCCCTTGCCAAGCGGTCATCGTTGCAAAATTTAATGCAATATTTGCAAGCTAGACATTTTATAACCGATCGAAAACAATAACAAATATTGGATCTTGAGGGCCTTGAAACAGGAAAAATATCCTATGAAGAATCCACTTCCCTCTGAAATATTTAGACCAGTCAGGAAGGCCACTGCAGCCTTACTCCTTCATCAGGAGAAAAGTTGTTTCCTTGTTACCATCAGTTTCTCCTTTCTCTCTGGATTTGTCCCTTCCACTTTTCTCCAAAGCAGGTGATGAAAATCCATGTCCGTCCGTCCCTTCTTCAGAAGCAAACCTTGGCTGCACTGATTTGATTTGGTTTGGTTCAGTTTATAAAGCTTATATCTCGCCCGAATTAAGTGATAGCACTCATTGGGGCGGTTTATGTAATACAGACAAAAATTATATAAATCCGAACAAGAATAAAATGCTCATCATCTCTGTGGATAAACCAGTGATGCTTCACGGTTTAATGGCGGCCCTTTCTTTCTACTTGATCCAGACGTGGCAGAGCTTATAAAACAAGGGAGTGGCAGAAAATTAATACCCGCTGACCTTCCGCTTGAAATTAATTCCAGAAATTGGCAGGTGATGTCTGCTGTAGCTTAGGTCTCTCTTACAGCTCTGCCCTGCCTTCTGATACCATTGGGGGGGGGGGGGGGGGGGTGAGAGAGAGAGTGGCCGCAATGCTAGATGTAAAAGAAAGGAAGGACTGCATTGGGTCCCTTTGGGGGGAAAGGTGGCATAAAAATAAAATTATTATTATATATTTTTTAAAAAAAGATAAACTCAAAGTGGGTTGTTTCAAATCACATTCTCTGTTCCAAAAAAAGCTCCCAGATTCACATACTTCAGGCCAGAAGAGGGGGTTTTCCTGCTATTACAAAGTGCTCCGTATTCCTCATTCATTGAAAGCACAGCAACAGACACCTTACAACAGCTTGCAACAGACACCTTTCAATAATTAAAAAAGACGGAGCAAGTGGAGGTCATCTGGCTGTCTTAGCACTTCAGAACTCTGCTTCGAATGATGCACCAACTATGTTCTCTACTTCAGGCCATGGTCGCATCCAGCCCAAGGATGGTCTCAAGTGGGCAGTCCCAATTGCAGCAGTCTTACCCAGAAAATAAGGGTTACGCCCACCACTGCAAGCTCTATTCCAGCCTAAGCCCCACAGCTCTATTCCACAGACAGAGCCCTCGACCAAAGGAAGTGGGAATGTCTGGCTCCCAAATCTCTCCTGGGGCGCAGCGTACACATCTGGCCCACAGAGTCCATCCCCCCTCCCCCCGTCTTAGAGGCACACGAATGACTTGGAGGAAGGAATAGAGAGTGTGCTAATTAAATTTGCAGATGATACTAAACTGGGAGGGGTTGCTAATTCCCCAGATGATAGGATGAAAATCCAAAAAGACCTTGACAGATTAGAGTGCTGGGCCAAAGCTAACGGAATGGATTTCAACAGAGGAAAATGCAGGGTGGTGCATCTAGGTAAAAAGAATGAATTGCACAGATAGGATGGGGGACACTTGGCTGGAGAATAGTACCTGTGAAAGGGATCTGGGAGTCTTGGGGGACCACAAATTGAACATGAGCCAGCAGTGTGATGCGGCGACCAAGAAAGCCAATGCGATTCTTGGTTGCATCAACAGAACCATTGTGTCTAGATCAAGGGAGGGGATAGTACCACTCTATTCTGCTCTGGTCAGACCCCACCTGGAGTCCTGTGTCCAGTTCTGTGCACTTCAATTTAAAAAGGATGTTGACAACCTCGAGCGGGTGCAGAGGAGGGCGACCAGGATGGTTGAGGGTCTGGAGGAAATGTCTTATGAGGAACGGCTTAGGGAACTGGGAATGTTTAGCCTTTCAAAAAGAAGACAGAGGGGATATGATAGCTATGTTCAAATATTTGAAAGGATGTCATATTGAAGAGGGAACAGGTTTGTTTTCCATGGCTTCAGAGACTAGGACTCAGGGCAATGGTTTCAAACTACAGGAAAAGAGATTCCATTGGAACATTAGGAAGAACTTCATGACAGTTAGAGCTGTTCGGCAGTGGAATATGCTGCCACGGAGGGTGGTGGAGTCTCCTTCCTTGGAGGTTTTTAAGCAGAGGCTAGATGGCCATCTGTCGGAAATATTGTGAAGGGGTTCCTGCATGGCAGGGGGATGGACTAGATGGCTCTTGAGGTCTCTTCCAACTCTATGATTCTATGATGCTACTTCAATTGGCTCTGAACGACCTGTCCTACAGATAACAACCGATCAGTTTTGAACCCTTCCACTTCGACTTGTATTCTGAATATTCAGAAGTGTTTATAGTTCATCCAAATGATGGAGAAAGATGAAAAGAAGGAGACTCTGGCCTGGGGGTGGGGGTGAAATCCAGAGCTATCAATTGCAGCTCAATTTCCATGGTTTGCTACCCACCCGCCATCTGGGGCACAGGCAAACATAATCAAAAGGAAAACAGCTGTGAAAACAAAAGCCAGCAGCATTAAAAACTTAAGTGCAAAACTGGGAGTGGAAGGAATAAAGAGTTTAGGTCCTGTTCTTATGCCACTCAAATCCTGGATGAGACATTGAAGACATCCATGGCACTTTCACCCATAGAGGCACTCAGCTGACTGGACTTTAAACTGTGATGCAAAATGTGATCCGCTGCTGTCTAATAGAAAAGAAAAACATCCAACACCCACTGACCTACAGCAAATGAAAGTGATGCAAATATTCATCCCTTCCTCTGCCCAGACACAAAACGGCCACCAGTCATGGGACAAGGGAATTAACCTGATCCTTCTGTAGACTCCCCCCCCCCCGTTTGTCTCCCACAAGGGTAGAGTCAACCTCCACTACCTGTGAAGTATCAAGATTCCACGTTATGCGGAGTGCCCCTTGGAAAGAGAAGGCCCATCAGCTTCCATGCAAACAGAATGTTGGAAGAAACAGCAGAGAAAGCCAGGATTAGAGCACTCTCCATGCTCACGTGGGAAGAATAGCCCAATATTAATACTTAAATATGGCTTCACTTTTCTCACTCTCTGAAAGATATGGACTCACTGAGGCGCTGCAGAGCGAAGCACCCCATGGAGCCACCTACAAGCTTTGCAGAGAAATAGCCAAGGCTTTCAGCATTGTCTTTACCAAAAATTCTACCAACCCATTTTAAATGAATAAGAATTTTTTTAAAAACACACAAAATACTGTAATTCCAAGGATGCACAATGGCTTCATTAGCGTCCACACTAGGTATCTATGGCAGAGAAAGATATACAGTAGGAACCCCATATCCACCGATTCATTATCCACCGATTCAGTTATTCACGGTTGGCAAAGGAAAAAATTAAATAATTCAGCAGCCCCAAAGCAAGCTACTGTCAAAAACAGCAGCCATGGAGCAAGCTACTGTTGTAAAGCAGCAGCCATAAAGCAAACTACAGTCACAAAACAGCAGTTTTGGGGAGTTTTTTGGTGTTCACTCTTATCCACAGTTTTCATTATCCACGGGAAAGTCTGGAACTGATCCCCAGTGGATTACGCGGGTCCTACCATACACACAATTTGGTTTTGTTATTAAGGATTCAGGGGGAACTCATGGACCAAGCTGCTGAGGCATGTCACTACCAAAAGGGTGATGGGAAACACCCCGAGTTTCTCAATCCAGAAGATGCAAGTGTAGAGATTCCAACCTCTCCCGCCACTGCCGCTATATTGCTCATGGCAACACCTAATATTTTCTCATGTACCTTTAAAACAGGTCTGCATTTTGGGTCGAGTTTTTATTTACTTCAGCAATCACAGAAACTTCACAGCCAAACAGAAATCTTTCACTTCAAGCTTCCCCACTTCCAGTCCACCTTTATAACCCCTAGGCATGTTAGGTTCTTCAAAAACACATTGCATTATTTACAGACAGACAAATTTAAAGAACACCTTACAACCTGGTTGTTTAAAGCTGCCTTCGGCGATGGCTGAGGCTGTTGTCTCATTTGTTTGTCTGCCCATTGTCTGCCATCGCCATCTTGTTTTTGCCAATTCTAACCTTAAGAACCTAAAAACAGCCTTGCTGGAGCAGGCCACAACCCATCCATTCCAGCATTTTGTCTCACACCAGGGGCTCACCATTTGCTTCAGGGTATTCCCAAACTTTTTAGTTACTGTTATTGTTACTTTGTTGTGCCATTGTTTTCCGGTTGTTCACCGACCAGAGTTCCTTCGGGAAAGTCGGGAAGTATAGAAATGGAAATAAATAATAATAATAATAATAATAATAAATAGTCCAGTAAGAAACATGCACCCAGCCCCATTATCCAAGAGGGATATATCCGTCTGGGCAGTTAAAAAAAACTTTTAAAAAAGAATGTATCTAATCTTTTAAAACTAAAGTTTCGAAAGTAATGTCAGTGTTTAAAAAGTTTTTTGAGGGCCACCCACTGGCATGTCCTCATTAATGCAAAAGTAACTGTTATAATTTTCCTACCTCAGCAGACTTGATAATGGCTTGCACTGGAGCTGCTAAACAGCGTTTTTCTACATTCTAGGAATAAAAGAGGAAGCAAGGGGTAAAACCAAGGAGAAATGCCACAACCACGTCCTCTCAACGCGTGACAGGCGTCAGCAGTTTATTTCTTCCGAAACATCTGTCACCAGGAGGCCTAGAAACTTACTCCCTTTAGCACAGCTTGAAAATAAAAAGGTTAGAAGAAAACAAACAAAAAACCCCAAGTTCTGGAAAATAAATCTGCTTGTCCTCATGCTCTGCTGAGGCTACGGATGAAAATCTTAAGATATGGATGAATTACAGCAGTGTTCCCTGTCAAGGAACTGGTAAAATGGCTGCAGTTAGGTCAAGAAATCAAGAAAGGATTTGTGTGAGAATGGTCTGTGCAGTTGTTTTTCTTTTATTCCATCTTAAGTTCACAGGTGCTGTGTTATTGCCTGGGAAAGAATACTTTAAGCCTAAGAGGCCTTGGACCACCTCCACAGACACTCTCCTAGGTAAAGGACAAAAAGTGGTGGGTTTTTAAGGTGAAATTGACTATTGGGGCTAGATCCAACAAGTGTGGTGATCTTAGGATCCCCCTTGACCCTTACATGGTGGCAGCGGTGGGATTCTTACCACTTACTCTGGGTGGGTGGTGATGATTTCTTGACCTAACTGCAGCCATTTACTATTCCCTGTCATCCCCCAACCTTGGGTCCCCAGATGTACTCGGACTACAACTCCCAGGAATCCTGGCTAGCACAGGGTGCTGGGAGATGTAGTCCAAGGGCATCTGGGGACCAATGAATTACAGAGTTTCTGGGAAAGAGCCATCAACTGAATGGCAAGGCCTTGTTTGGAATGAAAAAGAGGTGGCATCCTGGAGTTTCAGAATTCATATCAGGGTTTTTCCAAGCATAGAAGATCCATCCCCATTGCCTCCAAAAGGAAGGGGTTATTCGACTCCATATCACGGATCCTGGGGAAGAAGCATCGCCGCCAAACTGTTCCGTTTCAGCAGGGACCTCCCCGAAAAGCTGCCTCTCCGTAAACCTAGCAGGCCCTCTGCCCAGACACGACGGAAGCGGGGCCAAGCCCAGGAAAGCTCCCAAAGGGGGCCCTGAAGTTACGTCCGCCGCTGCACAAGACAGTTTTGGTCCTGGCTGGCTCCATCTCTCGTTCGGGACACTTCCTTGAGGTGTGCTTCTTCAAGATCCAGTAAAATCTGAAACAGCCGGATGGGTCCATCCACGTTTTCAGGATCTGTCACAAAATAGAGAGTGAGAGAGCAAGTAGAGTTATGCATAAGTTACATCCAGGATACCATGGATTGCCAGAAAGGCAAACAAGTGGATTCTAGATGAAGTTGAACCTGTATTCTTTCTAGACACAGACATAATGATTGCCCTCCTTTGGGTATCTCGTGAGAAGGCAAACCTCTCAGGAAAAGACAATAGCACTGGGAAATGTTGCAAGCGGCAGGGAAAGAGGAAGGCTGAACATGAGATCGATTGACTCCATCATGGAAGCCACAGCCTTGCTGAGCACACACACAATTTTGGAGGACACTCAACTGTAGGCTCACCATAAATCAGAGGCGACATGATTTGCACACACCCCAAAATATAATTACATTATATGAATTTGTTCCCACCACCATCACCACCCCCAGTCACGCTCTAAGGCTGCTATTCTCCATCGCACCAATCCTTCTAATCAAAACACCCACGAAACAAAATGCTTAGGTTTTTTTTAAAACAAAGATATCTGGGAACCTTCATGTGAAATTGGTTGTAGAACTGAACAAGCTAGAAATTCCTTCCAGAAAATGAGGAAAGACTTCACCAACCGCTACTTAGTTATCAGACTTTGTCCTCAAATACTTTGATCCTATGTATTCAACATACTTCTCCATGGTGTTGAAACCTGGACCCTTACAGACACACAAGTTTTTAAATTGATACAATATAGACTATGGGTCCTCTGATGGCAATTTTAGTGTAATGATTTGAGTGTAAGTTTTTTTTATTATTGTTTTAATTATTTACCAATGTCTGATGTTTTAACTGTTTTAATTCTTTGATTGTAAGCCACCAAGAGACCTTTGGGTAGTGGGCGGCATATAAGTTGTAAAAATAAATAAATAAATAATAAATTATGCCAGAAGTTGGAAGCATTCAAAATGTGGACGTACAGACTGATTCTGAAGATACCTTGGACAGCCAGAGTCACTAATGTGGCTGTATGACAGCGCATGAATAAAAAGTTAGAAATCCTCAATACTGTAAAGAGAAGAGAATTGCAGTATTTCGGACATATAATGCGCAATAAGAAATATCATCTGCTGCAAGTTCTCGTTCAAAGAAAAACAGACGGGAACCGTGGCCCGGGGCGTAAGAAGAACATTCTGGCTCAGGAACTTAAGCCATTGGTCTGCAGTGAGCACAGCGGCTCTGTTTAGAATAGCTTTAGATAGAAACCTGTTCAGGCTACTGATTGCTAAATGCTCTACGAGGACATGGCCCTTGAAGAAAAAGAAGAGGAAATATGTCAGTTTCCAATCTTATTTTATTTCATCAAGTATTTACGGCCAGTTAGTGTATTCCTGCATGGGGGTTCAACTTGAGGGCCTTCCAACTTTTTTCCTTTCAACCCCATTTTAACAATTGTTTAAGACCCCTACCTTTGCTTTGACTCGAGCCAACGCGTTCCCTGTTCTCCACAGTCACCAGTTGCTCGTACTTTTCCCTTCAGGGGGAAAAAGGTTAACAAAAAGAGGGGGAATGTCAGTACACCCTATAATCATTTTGATGGCTTTGGTCTCTGGCTGCCGAGACAGAGGTTGGGCATTCAATCACACACACACACACACATACACACACGGGGGGGAGGGCTTCCTGGACCTTATTAAAATATAACAGTACAGTGGTACGGCTTAAGACAATTTTAATTTGTTAATTCGTTCTCCGGGTCAATTCGTCTTACGAAAAATTCATCCTACGAAGCACGTTTTAACGCGGATTCCCATAGGAATGCATTGAATTCGTCTTGCGAAGCATCCCATAAGGAAAACCCGCCTAACGAGGTTTTCCTATTCTCAGACGTTTCATTCGTCTTGCGATTTTTTTGTCTTAAGGGGCATTCGTCTTACGAGGTATTACTGTATCCTCTTACAACTGCACAGCTGGAAGGGACCCTATGCATCATCAAGGCCACCTGCTACATAGATCTATAGATATAGATATAACAATTTAAAGGACGAATATTTGTATCTTTTCCTCTTCGTTTTCAGAAAGGACTGGATGGTCGGCCAGCCCACCTCATTGCTTCCTGCACTCCAACCAGGTGCCGGAACAGCAGCTGAGCTTCTAAATCAGGATCCAAAGGGTCGTTCCATTCCTTCAGAGTAACCCCATGCCGGGTTTTGTCGCAGCCGACGTCTAGAAGGCAAAAGGTAAAAGTTGTGTCTCTTTTCTTTTGGGAGTACTTTTCTCTGAGCATCCAACAGCAGCTAAGACAGCCTCCCCACCCCCTTCCTAAAGATCTTTAGAAGATCAGCAAAAAACCCAAATTATTGGAGGAGACCTTGGGCAACATCTGAGGTTAATTTCTGAGACCTGTATTTCATTGCAGTCAGTGATTATTTTTATTATCTGGCTGGATAATTTGTTATTTTGTTACAGTTTCTATAATTTGGTTGACTCAAGCCACCCAGGTGGCAATCCTGGCTGGTGCCTCCTTTTGCTTTGGCTTGTTTGTGGTCTTATCTAGGCATTCTTTTGTTATTTTTGTTTGCCTTGTCCTGCTGAATTAAATAAACCACCCCAAGTAGTATTTCACTAAACTGAGTGGTCTAGGAGCTCAATACAAAAATGAATATGGAACCCTTGCTTCAGGCCAGCATCAAATGCAATCTGAGTGACAAGAGAAGCTTCCATTTCAAAGGTTCGGAGCTTGGAAAAGTTACTCTTTTTCAGAACAGAACTCTCTGCCTTCTCATTCATTCATTCATTCATTCATTCATTCATTCAATTTACAGTGGTACACAAGAACATAAGAAGAGCCATGCTGGATCAGGCCAAAGGCCCATCTAGTCCAGCTTCCTGTATCTCACAGTAGCCCCACCAGATGCGTCTGGGAGCGCACGAGACTAGAAATCTGTCTCCTGATACCACTCCCCTGCATCTGGCCCTTGAAGTACCCTGGTTTTAAGCCTGGAGATGACACATCTCCATCATGGTTTGTCACCTGGGATGGACTTTTCCTCCAGGAATCTGTCCAATCCCCTTTTGAAGGCATCCAGGCCAGATGCCATCACCACCTCCTGTGGCAGGGAGTTCCACAGACTAACAATGCGCTGGGTGAAAAAATATTTTCTTTTGTCTGTTCTTACTCTCCCAGCCCTCAATTTGAGTGTATGTCACCTAGTTCTGGTATTTTGTGAGAGGGAGAAGAGCGTCCCTCTATCCACTTTACTCATGCCCTGCATTGTATACCTTGTATAAAGGAGTTAATTCGTTCCAAATGAAATTCTGTTAAGCAAATTTCCCTTTAAACAAATTTCCCATAGGAATGCCTCGAAAATAGAGTAATAATCCCTAATCGCGACCATTTTTATGTTATATGGATTCGCCCCATAGGCGGTTCTGTTAAGCAAATTTCCCCTCTCTCTCCTAAAGATGTGCTTTACCTGTTTTATCCTTTTGGTGGCAGCAGCTCCACTTGTCTCCCCGGAAGATTCCTGGGTGATAAGAGCACAACATTGTGCTGTTGTTCACGCAGACCTTCCGCAAGGCCGACAGCCACTGGTTCAGCTCGTTGACACACTAGGAGCCGAGACGGGAAGAGGTTAGTGCCCTCGGGAGATCCGGCTGGATGCCACATAGCCGTTTAAGATGGACTCCCGCCACCTGTCCGGCACTTCTTTCCAGTCAAACAGGCATTTCCAATTCTAGTTCCAGAAAAAAACCCTTAACAAGCTTGCTTTAAACTATTTTAAATCAATTAAATAAGAAATCAACTGGGGGAAAGGCTGGGACAGTCTGGGCATCGTGGCATAGCAGAGGTTGGAAATAATGAATTAGAAATGATTTATTCCTTTGATAGATAGATAGATAGATAGATAGATAGATAGATAGATAGATAGATAGATAGATAGATAGATAGATAGATAGATAGATAGA
>JAHTLZ010000038.1:3082864-3093679 GCA_023846285.1 Phrynocephalus versicolor | reverse complement strand
AGATAGATAGATAGATAGATAGATAGATAGATAGATAGATAGATAGATAGATAGAGAACAATCTGGAAATCTGCAAGTTTAGTCATCAAATACCCAGTGTTCTGTTTTTTTTTTTTTAAAGTGATGGATTCATATTGGGTTAAACACTGGAACATCAAATCAGTTTAGAAGTTCCTTTTTACAGAGAGAGATTTGGGGGGGGGATGTTTTTGAACACTTTCTATAAATTATCCATTTAACGTCTGTATTTTAAGTCCATAATGGAGGATGAAATGTGGCCCCTGATTTAAAAATTAATTTTACAGCCGTTCCCTAAAACATTCTGGCCATAATCCTATTGTTATGTGTATAGGTTGCCGGAGGCGGGGGGGGGAGCTAGTTGCAACTAGCTGACAAGCTGCTGTTTAAGTGCGAGAGAGAGAGAGAGAGAGAGAGAGAGAGAGAGAGAGAGAGAGAGGCTGCAATCCTGGTCAAACACCAGATAGCAGAATCGAGACGTTAACTGAGCACCTCATATGTTCTGGGATAGAAAGAAATCCCGAGGCCCATGAAAATAGTTGCCAGCATATGTTAGCAATCAGAGAGAGCACAGAGGTCCGGCTCCATCTTCCAGGCTTCCTAATTGCACCAGCTACCCCTTCTTTTGATCATTGTTTTCCTCGTTGACACACGGAAGGCCCCTCACCTGCCCCCCCCAGCTCTGCCCACCTCGAACCTTGCACTGCAGGTACACGGTGTCCGCCTGCCCTTCCTCGCAGGCATAGATGATTTGCATGACGTGGGAGTTCCCGAAACTTTTCTCCTCCACCTTCTCGGCGGCCAGGATGTTGGCCAGGGGAATGAAAGCGCTTTTCTGAAAGACAGTCCCACGAGAGGGTCAGAAAAAACCCGATTCCCAGGAATCAGAATCGGCACTCCTCTCAGAACTGGATCAGTGGGTGGTTGGGGGAGAGACCTCTGTGTGGTTTCCCAGAGCCGCTTAGACAGGGGGGAATATGGAAGCTGTAGTCCAAATGCCACTGGAGAGCCACGCTTTTCTCCACCACCACCATCACCCAGGTCTAGATGGTCCCAGGAACAGCCGCCGCCACCCAAGCCTTCCTGCCACCTGAGACACAAGGAGATACACCACCTCCCTCCAAAAGCATGGAGAGGCCACCTCTTACAACTCTTACCTCTCCGTCTACCTAACAAAAGGGCCGGTAACAGCTAAAAATACCACCAGTTACTGCTTAGCTATTTCATCTTCCACACCTTATCAGATTTTCTGTTGGAGTTTTAACAACCTCACATGCTGCCCTTACTAGATCTGGCTGGGCGGGACCTTTCTGGACCGGGATGTCTGTCAATCTATCTAGCAATAGCCAACTGTTCCTTCTTTGCCTTTGATTGCCAAGAGAGCGCTGCCCCTCTGCTCTGTCTTCTCTCTCGCTCAAGAGTCTGTTGCTGAAGGCAGTCGTGTTTTTACCTTGCTCTTTGTCCGTTCACTGTATGCGAATGAAACCTTTTTCCCCCCCTTTCTATTTCAAATGTTTCTGAGTGAGTTACTGGGACTGTAAGGGCCAGTTGATGAGGAAAGGGGCTCTTTTGGGGAACTTTCAGCCATTCTGTTCTGTGAATTCCTGTCCTGCCAGAGAAATTTAACCGACATTTCAAAACTGCCACATTCTCCCACCCTTCGGCACAGGAAAAATAAGTATTAAAGTAAACGAGTAAAGATCAAGGGATCCTAAAATAACAGGGGGAATGTCACACCATGGAGGTTAACATTAACAAGAATTCTAGGCATCAGTTCTGTCCAGCTTCCAGGTCACACCAGCCTCTCATGCACTGACCCCTCGCTAGAGCCTTACCTTGGCACTGGGCGTCTTGGCATAGGTGAGAGCCTCGCTGGTGAGTGAGAGGTAGAGCTTCTTACAGGTGAAGGCGAGGAGAGGCCCTTTGCTTTTGGGCTTGTGGATAAACAGGGCTCCTTCCTTCACCACCTGGGTCTGTAGTGACAAGGCCTTCTGCAGGTCTAATTCTGCATGGATCCCGTGCAAAACCCACGGAAATGAGTTGAGGAGGAAGAGTGGAGTGAGTTTGCCATTTTAAAACAAAACTTATCATTTCAAAGTGCCTCATAAACAGTCTGACTCTTTAGTCTAGAAAAAAGGCGCCTGAGGGGGGATATGATTGAGACGTACAAAATAATGCAGGGCATGAGTCAAGTGGATAGAGGGACGCTCTTCTCCCTCTCACAAAATACCAGAACTCGGGGACATCCACTCAAATTGAGGGCTGGGAGAGTAAGAACTGACAAAAGAAAATATTTTTTTTTACCCACTGTTGTTAGTCTGTGGAACTCCCTGCCACGGGAGGTGGTGGTGGCATCTGGCCTGGATGCCTTCAAAAAGGGATTGGACAGATTCCTGAAGGAAAAGTCCATCACAGGTGACAAACCATGATGGAGATCTCCAGGCTTAAAACCGGGGTACTTCAAGGGCCAGATGCAGGGGAGTGGTATCAGGAGACAGATATCTATTCTCGTGGGCTCCCAGAGGCATCTGGTGGGGCCCCTGTGAGATCCAGGAAGCTGGACTAGATGGGCCTTTGGCCTGATCCAGCGGGGCTCTTCTTAGGTTCTTAACTATCAATGGTTGGGCTTTACCGTTTACTCCCATTTTCCAGTATGACCTGGGTACATGATCACAGTGCTTTGCTAGCAACATACTAGAAGGAGTGCCATTCCGGCAGGATCAGTCTCTGTGGTTTCACTTATCTACAGCCCAAAATATTAAATAAATATTAAATAAAACCACCCAGAAATACCTATATTGTTATGTGTATAAGACGTCCCCATGTATAAGACACCCCCCCCCCACTTTTCCAACCCAAAATTACAGTCTCATGACTGTGCAGTTATCTCCTCAGCTTACGTCCGTGTATAAGACAACCCTCAATTTTTGGTCTGTTTAGACCAAAATATGGTCTCAATCATGGAAAAAATACTGTATGTGTTTCCAAGACGTAGTATCTGAAAAGCCACTAGAAGGAACCAGAGAGTATTTGATTGATCAATCAATCAATCAATTGATCGATTGATCCTTTTTTTCTGGCATCTGTAGTTGGTTTGACAGTGCATCCCCCAGGGATACAGCAGTTCCCCTGTATGTGCAGATTTAACTAGGTCATTAATCCATAAAAGCAATGCCTCTTGAGTAGCAATTTAAAACAAATACCTGTAAATAATAAAACCAGAGAAAAATCAGAGAAAGCTCTTTTCCCCTTGAATCCCCAGCCCTCGCCTCGATTCTCTGCTTCAGATATTCTGCCTTGATAAAAGTGGGTGGGAAGTCTATGAGCATAAGAAGAAACCACATTTCACAGCCCCGTACAGTGGTACCTCTACTTACAAGCAGCTGGACCTAAGAGCCCTTCGACTTAAGAGCGAAAAACCGTTGGCGTTTTAACTGCTGCCTTACAAATTTTAGATGTGGTCTGCTCAACTTCCATTTTTTTATTTTAAATTTATTTTTTTTATTTTAAATTAATTTTTTCAATTTTTCAATTTTTTTTAGATAGGGCTGCTCTAACTGAAGAGTTGTTCAAATTAAGAGCATGCATTCGGAATGGATTAAACTCGGACATAGAGGTACCACTGTGCTTATAAATCTAAAAGCACCTTGTCTTAGATGGACCAGCAAGAGAAAGCACTTTTGTGGCCCTCAGCATGCAAGCTGGGATGGGGGTATTATTTTCTCCGTCCGGGCTGGTTTCCATAGAGAGCGGCTGGGCGATCCAGCCTCAGCGGCTGGAATCCTGTTGCGTAACCATGCCGGCGGAGCTGGGTTTTATGCCCAGGGTCGCTACAATGGCAATAAGATGAAAGTGCTGCCCACAAAGCACTTAGGCCAGCATGTAGTTCACTCGGCCGATTGACCTGTCAAAATTGCACATACGTAACCTGGTGCAGTTGTTCTGTGAGGACCCAGATTTCAGCCACCGGCTGAAAGCCTCCCTCCGGAGTTGCGCGCCGTGGCAGGATCGGGGCCCACCTACGAACCTTCCTTTTCCTCAATGTCGATCAGCTGGAGGATGAACTGCTTCATCTGTGCGACGCCCTGATGGATGGCGGGCTGCAGAGGGGACATCCACGCTTCCTTGGCGCGGCTGATGCCGGCATCGAGGTTCCCCACGTTCTGAACAGCCTGCCAGCCAAAAAGCAAGAAGGGGGTGGGGGTTATGGTGGGCCAAGGACACTGGTCATGGACAGAGCAGGCAGGGAGCGGAAATAGAAGAGGGACGGATCCTGCTCCCTGCTGAGCAAGGAGGCTCTTATGGGTGCTGCCTCTCCACCCGGCTCTCCTCGCAGAGCTCAAAGCACAACAGTTGAGGGGCCATATCGTTGCAGATGCCTTGAGCTTTGCCCAGAAAAGGCCAAAGTAAAATGCAAAGCTGTAAATCAAGTGAAAGGAGTCCTGCCATTCGCCCCGAGATATCCAGGGTGGTGGATCCTTCCCTACGGTGGAGAGGAAGGGGGTGATTTATCACAAGGGCATCAGCAGTGCCAGCTCCAGAGACCAGCAGGGCGTTGAGAAGTTTTAGTGGGAGACTATGGAGCCACCTCTGCGTTGCTGCTGCCGAAAAAGCAAATATAATCCTTACAACGTTACAACCAAGCAGTGGGAAAGGGCTTTGCCTGGCATATAAAGTAACTGCCAAACAGCCTGGGTTGTGGAACAGAATGCCTGAGTAGAAGAAGTGGGTTTTCATTTGGTGGAAATCTTTTATCTGTTTATTATCATGTATTTATTCTATTTTTAACCAATGCTTATTTCTTGCTAGGAGCTGAAGGCAGGATAAATGACATGATTGCTCCTCACATCACCCTCACAACAGCCATACAAGGTAGGCTAAGTAAAGCTGCCGGGGGGGGGGGGGGAGGGGGTGGTGTTCTAGGTTTGGGGGATGGCCCCAGACACCCCCTTTTCCTTCCCTTCAAGAGGGGAGACCCTTGACCCCATTTTCACTGGGGTTGGGAAGTCCACTTCGGCTCTTAGTCCGAACTGTACAGGGGGGAACCTAAGGTGGTGAGGCTTAGAGCTGAAATCAGCTCAGCCTGATATGAAGAAGGGACAAGTTTGTTTTCCATGGCTTCAGAAACTAGGACACGGGGCAATGGAAAAGAGATTCAATTTAAACATTAGGAAGAACTTCACGATGGTTAGAGCTATTCAGCAGTGGAAGATGCTGCCCCAAAGGAGGGTGGTGGAGTCTCCTTCTTTGGAGGTTTTTAAGCAGAGGCTGGATGGCCATCTGTCGGAAATACTGGGATGGGGTTCCTGCATGGCAGGGGGGTTGGACTGGATGGCCCTGGAGGTCTCTTCCAACTCTAGGATTCTATGATTCTATGATAGCTCCTGTGAATGTACAGACTAAAAGCCAGCGCAGATTCACAATCACTGTGAAATGGGTCACCAGCCTCCACACCCCTCTAAGAATTGAAATCACTGGCTGTTCTCCAGAAGGCTCCTTCCTTTTGGCCCTCATGCACCTCTTAGGAAACGGGGAGATCATTTTAAAATGGGCCCTGCCCCCCTCTGCAAGCTGCTGGGTGGGCTGTTCTTGGTTCTTGGTAGGTTAAAATTATTCCCCTCCTTGTGGTCTTGGGGGGGGTGGGGGGATGGAGTGTAGGGTGTGGGTGTTGGTCAACTTCCAGGCTCACGTCCTGGATGTCCTGGATCGTCCGGTCCTTACTTTGGCCAGGAGGAGGAGGGCCCGGCTAGTGCGAGCATCCGCGTGTTTGTCCCGGAGGTGGAAGAGTTTGGGGGACATGATGGCTGGAGAGAAGAAACGCAGGCAGAGGAAGCTGGTGACGGCCACGAATTTCACGTTCTGCAAGGAGAGACCGTGCAGCGTTAAAGGGGTGCAAAGTCCAACCCCGCTTTCAGTCGGGGAGGGGTAGGAAACATGGACCCCAGGACAAAAACTCAGCCCACCCACCCACCCCTTGAGCCCCAAACTGTCTCCCCACCCCAACACATCTGGGTCACTGCATCACCTCCAGGGCCTGTAAAAGTCTTATAAAAATCTGGCTGGGGAAAAAAATCCCCCTTTATCTTCTAAATATATTATAGGGGTTGGGGGATTTTGCTATGGTTTAATTTGGCCTGCAGCACCCCAAGAACATATTTTTAAGAAAAGAGATAAATTAGCCACACGGGGCACTTTCCTTCAGATATTTCTTTAGACACATCAGTTGTGCATATATAACCCCCTACATCTCCTAAGACCTTACTAGCCTCCCTTTTTCATAGTTTTTTCAAATTTGCACTAAAAGTAGAGGTTAGCATTTTAAAAGTTCAAATTGTTTTAAATGCAGTCTGTTTGTTTGTTTGTTTGTTTGTTTATTGCCCCCTTAGTGCAAACTGCACCACCTGGGGCAGTTTACAAAATAGTCATAAAAGACAAATACTAAAAATAAATAGAGCTATTAAAATCCAATTAAAATACAGGTGATAAAGCTAAAACTCAATTAAGAGATCTTATAAAACTCATTTAAAACAGCCATGAACAGAATGTGTTAGATGGCAAACATCCCATCCTGCGCCATCTGGAGGGAGGGTGTAAAAGAAAAGCCAGATGGGTGGTCGGGGGTACGAGAGGACCCCACTAAATGGGGAAGGCCCCTGCAAAGGAGTAGGTCTGCAGGGCCTTCCGAAAGGAGAGTAGGGAGGGAGCCTGTCTCATCTCAGCTGGCAGGTGGTTCCACATTTCTGGGGCCACCCCAAAATGCACGGTGTCTTGTTGTTGTCTTTTTGGCCTGTCTTAGGGTGGCCACTTGCAGCACGAAGGACTAGGAGGATGAAGGACTAGGAGGATCGTGTAGACCGGGATGGATTGCTTTGTGGGGGAGATACGCTCCACCCAATAAACAGCAGGAGATCAATAAGAACAGAGCTATCCAAAGGCACTTTTTCCAACTACACCTCCCATCAGCAAAGGCATTAGGGTGGGGTGCTGGGTTCTGTGGTCCAGAAACATCTGCAGGAGAAGCACCCTTTGCCCACCCCCAGGGTTAGAGGCACGCTCCGGAGCTGTACCTGATCTTTCTCTTCAGGGAAATATTCTCCAACCCTCTTGAAAAGCAGCCGGAAGGTCGCCCGGATGACAGCCGGGCACGCCTTCACGGACTGGGTGATGGAAGCCAAGAGGTCCGTCAGGTAGGACTGGAGGAGCTGGGCACTCTGCTGGAGGATCTCACTTTCACTTTGGATCCAATGGAGGCTGGAACACCTGCAACGAGAAGAAGCACAAGTAAGTCTCCGAATTTTCTTCTATCAAAGGCGGGCAACGCTGGAAGATCTGGGGAGTCCCAACCCATGGGGAAATTTTCCAAAAGGAGTAAAAACAAATAGAACTGAAGGAACATTGTCCCAACTTTCTCTCTGGCTTGGTTTTTCCCGGGGAATCACAGGCATCCAGGCTATCTCTGCATTATGACAAGGCTGGGTCCTGCCGCTTCCATTTGACACGTGGAAGAAATGCAGTATTTTCTTTCCCACTAGTTGTCATACCATGACATCTGGGCTCTGGCACTGAGACAAAGAAGGATTACCACCCCCCCAGCCCCGTGTTCTTCTTAATTTGCACAAACCTTGACCTGTAACCAGCACAAAATTCTCGCTCCAAGTGCCAACGGGATGCATTCTTAGAAGTTGGTCCTGAGTTGTTGGTGGCGTTTTTCTATCTGATGACCCCCCAAGACTGAAGGTCAAGGAAACAGAGCCCACCTTCTCCTTGACCAGAGCTGTAACTCGGGGTGGGGGTGAGGAGCACCCAGGGTTTTGCCCTGAGATGTCAACATTGAGAGAATACCAAACTCAGCTCCCAGAAAAGCACGTATTTGGTCACCTCAGATACTTGTATGGAGAACAGCTCATGCCCAGAAGAGAGGACCGATTTCAGAGAGAACGCGGGGATGGTTTACTCTTCCCTGCCCTGTGTGTAGTAGACATGATCTGGACAAACCCTGTACGTGGGTGCTTTGGAATCAGAAAACAGGACAGCCGCAGGTGAATGCTACTCATTTAACACAGTGTTTGGTTTACCCTTTGACCAATACACGAGGAGGCACTGCCTTTGGGCTCAGCCCCCTGAAACTGGGAACCTGTCATGCAGGGGTTTAGCAGACCTGGCTGCCAAATTTTCAAAATGAACTGTTCTGGCCCTCAAAATGGCCAAAATCACACAGAACCCACCCACCCCCAATTGATAGAAAAGACAACTAGAAATGCTGAGATGCCATGTCCGGGTTTGATTCAGGAACTTGAAGGGGTGTGTGTGTGTTCTGACCTCTCTAAACATGGAAATAGCTACTCTCTTTTTCTGGTCAGAAATTTTGCTTCGCTTTTCCTCCCGAGGGACACCGGGTAGCTCGGGGGGGGGGGGGTGCTTGGGACAGGAAAATGCCCTCCCGGGAGGTGAGCCCCTGAGCATACCAGCGGGCATGCCCTTGGCCAAGGAGATTAGGACACCATGCAGGCAACGGGATCTGGGATGTGCACTGGCAGTCAAGAGAGATGGATCAGGGCCAAACCTATTCCATCCATCCATCCATCCATCCATCCATCCATCCATTCATCCATCCACCCATCCATCCATTTTTCACACCTGCAGGAAAACGCTAGGAAGAGGTATTCATTCATTGAATGTATCTCCCACCCATGTAGTGCCAGTAAGTATCAGATAAAGAGGAGGAGAATGTGCTCCCAAGTCAATTTCAGCACATGCCCACCCTTTTCAGCAGGTGTCCAATCTTCCAGGGGTGCCCTGGGACCACTGTGCCACTTGCCCACAGCCACCCAGGCTGGCTCTCCAACCCAGGAGCCACAACAAGGGATCGAACCGGTGTCCGTCGACTCGGCAGCAGAAGACCCAACTCAAATCCTCCCCTTCACCTTGCAGGCACAACCGCCCTGCGTTCCGACCCCTGACCCCCACCCACCCCACCCCCGTGCCACTGCTCCCAACCCCTTACCCGACATCTTTGCTCTCCACCTTGCTGGGGTCCAGTTCAATGAGCCGCTTCTCTTCGAACACACGGCTGATGGTGGGGCCGAGGACTCGGTGCAAGTACTGCATTCCTGCAACCTGTAGCCAGGGGCAAGGCAAGAGAGCGATGGGTCTTATTATTATCCATCACCCACAACACACCCAGTGTGATCCAGTGGAAAATGTGACGGGCTACGCTCGCGATTGAAACTTCGACTGCGGTTGCGCCTAATGTGCCAATCAAGTCAATTCTGATGACTTTTCAGGGTTGTCTAGGAACAGAAAACTCAGAAGAGGTGAAGCATTCCCTTCTTTCGGGGGGGGGGGTACACAAGCTGGTTTTCCCCTCTGGAGACATAAACCCCTGCGCTATCCAGCTGGCGTCAATAATAATTCCCTTCTTTCTGGAAGGGATCCCTGGGATGGTGCAGCTTGCCCGAGGCTACCCAGGCTGGCTCTTCTCTCAGGTTGCACAGAGAGCCATCAAACTGACCTCTGGCTCCATTGCCAGAGACCTAACTCACTGAACTAGGCAATATAACCCACAGTTTGTTTAAAAAATATTATGGGTTAGCTGAAAACGTGTCATTCCTCCCACCCACACCCACCCCATTAGAATCACAGAATCATAGAGTTGGAAGAGACCTCAAGGGCCATCTAGTCCAACCCCCTGCCATTACACCCCGTTGGTGACGGCAGAAACCACTGAGTTGGCCACTGGAATTTGAAATTGATAGAGCAATGCCAGTAGGATGGTGGAACTAACCGGAGCCTCCGGCCAACCATGCATGTATGGAAGAAGAACGTTTGAAATACATTACATGGGCTTGCCATGCTTTTAAAAGAAATAAAAAATAGTAGTAAATTGAATACCTTCAGAAAGGATTCCATGGACTTAGAAGCCAGAGAGTTACTCCGGAACAAAGTGTTTGGCTCGGCTGCAAGAGAGGAAGGGACTTCCCGTTAGTGGTTCAACAAAATTGTTTGTGGTTCGGTCAGCGTTCACTGTACGAAGTTTAGAGGAAACGCCAGGACGGAGGAGGGGGTGGTGGTGTAAACCTTGGTGAGGAAGCTTCTCAAGACACGTCCCGTTTTGAAACCAGACGTTTCTCAACTGGGACCCAACAAAAAAAGCAAAAGGAAGATGGTCAGGAAGGGGCAGGGCCTCACCAAAGTCTTCTCAGCAACAGCAGAAAATGGACAGATTGGCCTTTGTGGGGGGGGGGGGATCAACATTTCTTTTTAGCTTACTGTGTGATGTAACCTGAAGAAGAGCAACAGGTTATGTGTAATAGGCTTAAAACTGTTTAAAGGTGTAAATTGCTAATAATGTTACGATGTAATGGTTTGCGCGGTGCACCTCTGCCGCTAGACCCTTCCCTCTTTTAATTCCTTACTCCTTATAAGAAACGTCAATACAACATTAATATATATTATTAAAAATTCTATGTATTTTTGATGTTCTGGTCAGATGTCAAGCTGTACAACGGACACGTGACTAGAAATGCGAACGGCCGCCTGCTGTTGAGCAGCTGGAACAGAGCTTGCTTTATTGATTGACTGACTGATTGATTGAATGATTGGATTTATATACCACTCATCTGGCTGCGAAGGCTACGCTGGGCATTTTGCAACAAAACAATAACCAACAACATCAAATTACACATAATGCCTCAAATCAATGAACATAATTTAAAGATGCAACACAGAGCGCTGTTGTTCAATAGAAAGCTTCCTCCCTTTCACACACACACACACACACACACACACACACACACA
>JAHTLZ010000038.1:3062122-3082854 GCA_023846285.1 Phrynocephalus versicolor | reverse complement strand
CTCTCTCTCTCTCTCTCTCTCTCTCTCTCTCTTATATACTCGTACGTGTGTGTGTGTCCTCTTTAAGGCACAAATGTAGAGGACCTACTTTCTTTCTCGGCCAATAAGCCATTTTTTTGTCCAAGGAGTCCAAAGCAGCACACATCGACTCCCCTTTCTTGTTATCAGAACAACCCTGCAGGCTGGGCTGCAGCTGGAGTTGCATTACAATTAGACTGTGCGACCGGGACTTGGGACATTCTGATTTCAGCTCCTCTCTGCCTGGAGGGGTCTTGGAAAGAGTCACCCACTCTCTGAGACAAACTGGGCATTTAGGGAATGCATACTCTCGGCATTTAATCTGTTTTTCCTCCCGTCGTGGGATATCTTCAGACCCCCTTGCCTCAGCAATCAGACTTCCAAATTATGCCTCTCTCAGCCTTCCAGGGGCCAATCACAAAACAAGGGACATAGTCAATGGACAACCACGCATTAGGGGGACCTAGGCTTACTTAGCCACTAGGGGGAGCACTCTGCAAAAGAAAACCCTGTGACTAGACATGGGCACGACTCGGCGAAATCCTCGTTTCCGTTTCCGTTCGTCGTTTCCGTTACTTAACAAGGAACGGTAACGAGAATTACTCCGCTCCAGCTCGAACCCAACCCGATAAAGATAAATTGGGTCTGATTTGTTGTTGTCGTTCATGGCATCGCGGTGATCGCGCGATGCCAAGCAGCACAGAAAAAAAGTTTTAAAAATAAAATGAAAAACCTGATTCCCGGCCAAAAAAAGCAGGCGAAAATATGCCTGCCTCAGTGAGGGCACCTACCAGAGAGGGGTGGTTTCTGGGGGGGGGGTCCCAGGCCTTCCCCCCCTCTTCTCCTGTCCTGGGCTGCTGGTACCAGGCTGGGGGGGGGCATCCTCGTCGTCTCCATTTGCCATGCGGTGGGGGGGGATCCAAAATGGCGACCGCAATATATTTTTTTTAATCGTGTTCCAAAAACCCACCAAAGCACCACAGAAACATGTGAAAATTAGGTATTTTAACTGCCTGAATTTTTATAGTAGCAGCAGTGAGTTTTTCTTGCAATAAAATGCCTCCATTGATTTTATTTTATTTTAATTTAATTTTTATTTTTTTACACCTGCGCAGGCGCGATGGGCTGGCCATGGGATAGGACCATGCAAATTTTTGAAACCATTCCACCAATCGCATGGCCACTTGGCCAGGTTTTGACTGAGACTTCTGGATGTGCCAGAGAGGGCATAAAAAGCCCACCAACCCTAACCCTAACCCTAACCCTACCCCTAACCCATACGCCAGTACACTGTCCTTCTTAGTGGGCCAGAGGCACCCAGAGGTGCAGCCCACTAACCCACCCTAACCTTACCCGTTACCCTAAGCCTAGCCCTTACCCTAACCCCAACCCTAACCCAGATTCGTACGCAAGTACACTTCCCTTCTTAGTGGGTCAGAGTGATGCATCAAGAGGTGCCTCCAACTCCAGACCCACTCCCTCCCTAAGCGTAACCTGTACGCCAGTAGGCCAGTATGCTTTCCTTCTTAGTGAGTCAGAGAAGCGCCGACAAGGTTCCTCTGTCACACTAACCCCCCAACCCTAACATAATGTTCTTAGTGAGACAGAGAAGTGCCGACGAGGTTCCTCTGTCACACTAACCAACATAATGTAAATGTATGGTACGCAGCGGCTACGTGTTACGCTTCCCTTCCCTTCTGGGTCAACTCAGAGGCACCCAGAGAGGTGCCTTCCAGAGCCCACTTACCCCAACTCCAACCCAAATGACAAACAGAAACGGAAACGACAATTTTTTGGAAATTTCCGCGACAAACGGAAACGACCCGAAACGGGCCCATCCCGACAAACGACAACTCAAAACGTCATTTTTTCTGGTCATGCCCATCTCTACCTGTGACAAACAGACTGTCTAGTTTGACTCTCTCTCTCTCTCTCTCTCTCTCTCTCTCTCTCTCTCTCTCTGCCATTGATGCAAGCCTCATAGCTGAATGGGGAGCCCTTCAAGCCAGGGGAATTTACATTCACCTTTGTTCCTGCTTTAACTTCCTGGCACAGCAACTGGATAAGAGGCTGGTAGTAGCTAGAAGGGAGCACCATCTCATCCCGAAGGTGGACCTGGAGGTGTAAAGAGCCCAGGTTGCCTCTAAAACAGAAGGGAGAAAGAGGTGTAGGGTTCAGAAGAGGAGCCACTGCATGAAACTGAATGAATGAATCTATCTCCCCACCCCCACCCCTACCCCCACCCCCAGGCAATAGAGGCGACCTGCAGCCAGATTATACCTACTCAAAACATGAATCAGAGGTTTCCTAAGTTGGAAGAAAACATCTCACCGGGCAGAATCAGGACGCTGGTGTTCAGTTTTGTAAGTGAAATGGCTCTCCCTTGCGGGGAGGAATGAGGGGCTGGTTGCTATCCTGGCACCCACCTGAGCACCGCCAAGAGTGCTAGCAGCAGTTTGCTGCTCTCACATTTCACTTGACACATACATAAACGAGTAAGGAGCCATGTGGAGCAGTGGTTAAACAGCTTTACTGCAACTGTGCTCACGGCCTGGGGTTCAATCCAGGTAGCCGGCTCATGGTTGATTCAGCCTCCGATCGGTAAAACAAGTACCTAGCTCGCTGGGGTTGGGGGCAATGTGTACAACACTTTGCTTTTTTGCTTTAACTGTATTCTGGCCTCTTTTCCCCTCCCCCATGTGGTTTCCCTCCTGCATGATCCATAAAGTACAGTGGTCCCCTGCCTTAAGAGCAGCTCGACTTAAGAGCAGAAAACTGTTGGCGTTTTAACTGCCACCTTACAAATTTCAGATATGGTCTGTTCAACTTACAATTTTTTATAATATTTTTGATTTTTTTAACTTATTTTTTCAATTTTTTAGATAGGTACCTTGACTTAAGAGTAGTTCGACTTACGAGCGTGCATTTGGAACGGACTAAATTCATAAGTAACAGTAATCCAGAAAGGTTTGCAAGGATATACTAACTCGCTACAAATAATGGCTGTACTTAGAGAGAGAGAGAGAGAAAAATCCGAGGTAGGGCAAGACCTTCATTCAATCCTTTTAAAAAATCCATATCGTCTTTCAAGGCTTCTAGCACTCTTTATCAGGCATAGGAAGTATAAAAACTGGGCTGAAGGCCCATTATATAAAAATGCATAAGCATCCTTGCATACATTGCAGCATAAACATAACCCTAAAAATGGCAGGGGCTAAATGCTGCTAATTAGCAAGCTGCCATTTGCCTTCCTAGTCATGTGTCAGTTGTACAGCTTGGCGTAGGACTTGGAGCGTGAACAGCACCGATCACTTAGCAGTAATTCACCAGGACAGCTGACACCTTTATCCTTCTCCTGGTGTCAATTCCCAGTAGGTCAATGTTTTGTTCAGGTATAGGGGGGCATGAATGTAGCCCCCAGGCTTATGGAAATTGCTGACCTCCACCCTCCTGCCCCAGGTTCAAATGCTGCATTGGTAAATCTAGGTTCCAGGCTGCTATGAGCTTTAATATTTGCTGAGTTCTCTTGAGTCAGCCAGGTGTTCTCAGCCTCACATAACAGGTATAGGATTGCTGTGAGCAGAGAAGGTAAAAAATATTAGTCCCGCCTCAAACACGATGTAGCAGAGTAGGGTAAGAAGGTGCCCAAAAATGATCCAAGGCCCTTTAAACTCAAAGACTGAATAGAATCATAGGACCTCCATGGCCATCCAGTCTAACCCCCTGCAATGCAGGAACCCCCATTGCAGTATTTCTGACAGATGGCCATCCAGCCTCTGCTTAAAAGCCTCCAAAGAAGGAGACTCCACCATCCTCCTTTGGGGCAGCTTATTCCACTGCCAAACAGCTCTAACTGTCAGGAAGTTCTTCCTAATGTTCAAATGGAATCTCTTTTCCTGTAGTTTGAAACCATTGCCCTGAGTCCTAGTCTCTGAAGCCATGGAAAACAAACCTGTTACCTCTTCAACATGACATCCTTTCAAATATTTAAACATGGCTATCATATCCCCTCTCAGCCTTCTTTTTGTGAGGCTAAACATTCCCAGCTCCCTAAACCGTTTCTTGTAAGACATTTCTTCCAGACCCTCAACCATCCTGGTCGCCCTCCTCTGGACCCGCTCGAAGTTGGCAACATCCTTTTTAAATCGAAGTGCACAGAACTGGACACAGGACTCCAGGTGGGTTCTGACATATATAGTGGCACTTTTTGGGTTGGTGCCACTGACATCCCAGTTTCCCTCGGGCTCTTAGATGCCTCTCCACTATGAAGTAGGGAGACTCACGTGTCCACTCTGGGCTTGGATTCATCCGGGTGCAACAAAAACCATCCTTCCTCTCTCTGAGCACTCTCTAGCTCTTGAACGTTGAACACCACCTGAAAGATTGGGGAGGGATGTACTTATTATTCTGCCTGTATATTCAAAGCACCTCCAGTTGTGAGAACAAGAAAAGTTGTGGTTTTAAGACAGGGAAAATTCAGACAGTCCCTTAGGGTACCTGGTGACTCCAGGTTCTCAGGGGTAGTAAATCCATCCTGGGTTTTATTCTGATGTTTTACTGAAGTTGTCCAATCAGCTGATCCCTATCCCCTAAATAGGACGGAATAGCTTCCCTAAGCTTCACACCTGACATGGATCCTTCACTTCCATGAACTGGAGTCTCTCACCACCCAAGAATCTTATGGTCTAACACAGCGGTTCTCGACCAGTGGGTCTCCAGATGTTCCTGGACTGTAACACCCAGAAGCCTCCACTACTCGCTGTGCTGGAAGGGGTTTCTGGGAGTTGCAGTCCAGGAACATCTGGGGACCCACAGGTGGAGAACCACTGGTCTAACATATACTGTACCATGGAGGGAACTATGCCTGAAAGGTCCAAGGAATCAACTTCTGATCTTGCTTTTTGGACAGGATTTGAAGGGGAATCTGTGTGTGCGTGCAGCAAGGGTAGTAAAATAAGGTGGAAAAAATGTGATTCAGGTTTCAAAAATAAAATGTACGATTGCAGACTGAAAGTGTACTGTCCAGCAAAAGTTGGTATGCTTCCAACCTCACAGGAGACTGAATCCAGCCATGTTTTATTTAATTATTATTTATTTAATTTGGTCTAGGATAAATACCTTGGATAGCATACAGGTATTTGAAACCCAAAGCTGGCTCATGAGTGTCACCTACAAAATTTAGCGAGTGACAGAAGATATGGCAGAGTTGTTTGAAAACTGGACTGATCCCGGAAATATCCAGTGTCTGAGGGTTGTTGTGCGGATGAAAGCAGGGAGGTGACAAGGAACCATGGAAACTACCATGAGCCTATGAGTAGGAAGGTGAAATCTAAATATTAACTTGCCTAATACAATTAATGAGAGCGTCATGTGAAAAAAATTGTGATGTCGCATTTACTTTATAAGTTCAACAGTCCCTCTGGGCTGGAGGCAGGTTAGACTTTTGGAGCTCTTTGTATCAAGTACGACACTTACATGATCCTGTTCGGTGCTGATTTTATTAGTTTTATTTCCCATCTTCATGGAACACATCCTGAGTGCTCTGTGGGGTATTACTATAACAATATCTCCTGCTTGTTCGTCACAACAAAGGACAAGGAGGTTATACCTCCAAGTCATTTCCCCAGCCTTGAAAAGTGGGGTTTCTAAATTCAGTAAGACACCCCCCCTTATCCACAGAATCGGTATCCACGGATGCACAGTCTGAAAATATTAAAAGAAAATTCCTAGAAATATATGTTTCTAAATCTGAATTTCCAAGAAATGGACACGAGAGGGGCCCAGAGACCACACCATGTATCACATTTGCTATTAAAATGGCAAAAAATCCAAACCAGGTCCTGTGGGTTTCCAAAGAAAGTGTGCACAGAAATGAAAAGTAAAGACACCAAGATACAGAATGTTTCTTCCCAACAGACCTACCCACTTCTTCAGCCTCTCCACCCCCCCCCCATGGTTTCTCTCATACCCGTGGCCCTCTTTTTTCCGAGCTCACCTTCCCTAGAAAATCGTTCCGGCTGACGAGGTCCCAGTCCCAAACTTCAATGATGCAGAGCTTGTCCGCAGTCGGCCCCTCCAAGTCAAACTCAAACGTCTCATTCCACCGCGGGTAGCAGGATTTTTTGATGACCTGGAGAGAGGGCATCATCAGAGGCACCTCCGCCACTCGGGGCATGGATTCGAAACACGTCAGTAACTGGGTAGAACCTCAGTAGCATCCACGCCAACCATCTGCCTTGGTGGGCTGGTCCCCTCAGAATATCTTTCACATCCACCCAGGATTAGGGGGTGTGATGCCTGCTTAAGATAGTTGTTATCAGTTTTCTGAGCCTTACCATGCTGAGATTTTCCATTGAGACGGACCCGTACACTAAAACGTAAACCCAGTTACATTCCCCTCCACCCGCCTCTTTACCTGTCACAGAAAGTGGCCAAATCCTGTGCAACTTGCTGCCTTCTATTGCCATTCTGTGCCGGAATTGTTCAGCCTCTTATGGTCCACGAAGCGATGGCCACGAGGCCTGCCACGCATTGATTCCCAGCCCAGAGGGCACCAGGATGCCACGTTTAGGTGCCTGGAGGGACCTGCGGCTGCCTCTGGTCCACCGTTTGCCCTCCCCCCCCCCAAAAAAAAATAATCCGCAAAACTTACCGACGTTTCCTGAGTCTTGCCGTTATAACGGACTCGGACGAAGGGATCCGATGCTCCATTGCGATCCTTCCGCGCTAAACCCCTGGGGGGGAGGGGGGACCAGAAAAAGGAGGAGAAATTGAAAGGATCAGATAGGATTTCTGCTCGCTCAGAACAGTTTCTGTGTCAGAAGGAAGAAGAGAATTTAGACTTGTGAGTTTTTCGGGCTGTTTGGCCGTGTTCCGGAAGTTTTTCTTCCTGACTCTGTGGCCGGCATCTTCAGAGGGCAAGGAGCTCAAGGAACTAGGGGTTCTCTCTGTGCTCTGGGTTATAAAGTTGTGTTTGCATCTCCTGGTGAAAATACAGATCTGCAAGTCTCAGTGTTTGGGGTCTCTGACTGCGAAGCTCCCACTGGGGCTCCTTGACAATGGTGGATCCTACAGTGATCCATTGGATCCAGCCCTACAGTTCTAAAATAAGAACTCTCTCGGTAATCAGTATATTTCTGAGGCTTATGTAGGATTACTCCCTTTCACACCTCCCTCGGTTTGCTTATTGGACCCCATTTGGATTGTTTATCGAATATATTTCAAATCTCCTTTAAAAGAGGCTAAGGAGATATATGTCATTAAAAGACGACATTGAAAGCTAAAAACTAGGATCCCAAGGCGGCTTACCCCATTAAAAACAAATAACATTTAAAGATAAAAAGGAACAAGTATACAAATCCTAAACAAGAGCTAAGAAATGCTGCTCGGGGGGTGGGGGTGGAGAGAGTAAGAAAAAGGAACGGCAGAAAAAAACATTCAAGGCAATCTGACCCAGCCATGCATTTAGAAGCGTCACTTTGGCAGGGAGAGCAGGCCTGAGGGGGAAAAGGTTTCCCACCATTTCCCGCTTTAGGTAGAACCTTTTCCAAAACAGAACCTACAAGAACGGGGGGAGAAAAACCTGTTGTAAAATACCAGGAGCCCCATGAAATCTCAAAGACTAGCAAGTTGGAGGTGGCATAAGCTTTTGGGCGTGCAGTCGACGTCATCTGGTTCAGCCAATCTCTCTGGAGCCTGGTGGGGGGGTGCGGGGGGGCATGTTGCCGTTAAAACTGCGACTTGTCTATTAAGCTTCGGCCAACCTCTTGAAAGGACATGCTTCTCCCTAGGCCAGTGGTGGCGAACCTTCGCCACTCCAGATGTTTTGGACCACAACTCCCAGAATTCCGAGCCTAGATTGCCAATGACAAAGGACTGTGGGAGTTGTGGTCCAAAACATCTGGAGTGCTAAAGGTTCGCCACCACTGCCCTAGGCTCTTTCCAAGACTAAACGGGCCCCTTTCCTTGTTCTTTTGTTCTCGGCCCAATGCTCCGCCAGCTGCCGATCCATTCCTAGGCAGAATTCAAAGTCATGGTTCTCGCCTATAGTGGCTTTGAGTCCAAGCTGTCTCAAGGATCACATCACGCCCTAGGAGTCTTCCCGGATATTAAGATCATCCGGAGAGAGGCCTTGGTCCTTCCACCCTTGGGTGGGGAGATCCGACAGGGCATTTCACATGGCTTCTCCCAGGCGGTGGAACTCCCTCCCACTGGAGGCCCAGCCTGGTCCCGTCTCTGCCATCCTTCTGCAAGCAGGCACATTCGCCCAGAGTGACTGGCTACCTGAGTGAATTTTTAAAACATATTATAGTGACTTCCTGCTTTGAAATGCGTACTGGGTGTTGCTTTGGTTTCTGGTCTTTCTGTGTGGTATCTACTTGATTCTTTCATCGGCATTTGTATATTTATGATTGCTAGCATTCTGAATTGGCTTTTAATGACGGAAGCCACCTTGGATCCTTTTTAAGGTGGGGTAAAAATATTTTCAGTCAATCAACTTGCTCATCTTTCAAGCGTCACTGGATTCTTGGTTTAACAGACTATTCCTCACCACCGCCCAGGTGGGATGTGCTTGTGGCCGGCAGCAGCACCGTGGCCTTCCTCACCAGACTGCCTGCCTCCTTTCTCCACAGCTTCTTCCAAAGAGCTACGCACAAAATCAGCTCCCAGTTCCAGCCATGCCACTTTCCAAAGAAATCCTTCTCAAATGTTCACAGTCAAATTTTTTTCCTTTGCTCCTTCTTTCTCCCCTGCGTTCCCCCGCAACCCTCCGTGGGTGGCCTGTTCAACATTCAAAAGAAATCCCTTCTCTCCCGAAGCAGCTTTTCACGTCCATGTAATTTTCTTTAAATGGTTGCGTTTTATTGTCACGAAAGAATACAGGAGGGTTTTTACCTCCAAGATTTGATGGATGCCAAGAAAGAGAAAAAGAAGGAACTGTGTAGGCAGTTTATTCCCTCACCGTGCCTTTCTAGCTTATATCGGCCAGAGACAATGAGGTACAGTGCTTAGAAGGCTGAACTGGGATTTTTGCACGGCCCTACCAAACTGTGTGTGTGTGTTGCATCGTTGCAGTCATGACCGACTCTCCGTGACCCCATGTCTGTGGAGTTTTTCTTGGCAGGGATCCTGGAGGGGTTTACCAGTTCCTACTCCAGGTGCCTACAGCACCTGGTATTCCCTGGTGGTCACCCATCCAAGTACTAGCCAGGGCTTCCAAAATCAGGCAAGATCGAATGTGCTTAGGGCATCTAGGATGCACCAAACTATTTGCTCCACCCCAAAAGCCGCCGAACAGCCCTCCCTCCCAAGGACCCCTCTCTCTCACCTATCCTGACCTACCCCACCCAGTCCTTGTGGAGGGTGAGCACCCTGAGGGGTGATCCCAACAAGTCCCATGCAAGATCCAGGCAAGGAAGCCTCCCCGTGGTAAGGAATCACCCCGAGAACTCTCTAGTCTTCTTGACTCTAGAGACTGAAATGGCCCTCAGCCATTGAGCATAATAACTTTTTTGTCCATTTGTTCTTATTTTTATTTGTTTAAACTTACACCCCACTCCTTCACTGGATGGGCCCCTGCTCGGGGCGGCAAAATAATCATATTAAAAAAAAAAACTTTGGTGAATCATGGGCCGGTATAGACCGTAGAATTCATATTGCAAAGGGTTGGCTAAAGGCCTGGGTGAAACAAGTTTTGAATTGTTTTTGAAAGCTCAGGAGGGTAGGGTCCAATGGCACCTCCATAGGAAGAAAGAGGGGAGGGGTCATGCTCAGTTTAAAACTGTTTGTTTGTTTGTTTATATTTCTATACTGCCCCCTTAATGCAAACCACATTAGTAAATTAGCAAACAAAAATTAGCAAATCAAGGCAGAATTAAGAGGCTGGAAAAATTAACGTTTGGACTATATATACCAAAATAAGAACATAAGGACATAAGAAAAGCCATGCTGGATCAGGCCAAAGGCCCATCTAGTCCAGCTTCCTGTATCTCCCAGTGGCCCCACCAGATGTGTCCAGGAGAACACGAGACTAGATATCTGTCTCCCGATACCACTCCCCTGCATCTGGCCCTTGAAGTACCCTGGTTTTAAGCCTGGAGATTACACATCTCCATCATGGTTTGTAACCTGTGATGGACTTTTCCTCCAGGAATCTGTCCAGTCCCCTTTTGAAGGCACCCAGGCCAGATGCCATCACCACCTCCTGTGGCAGGGAATTCCATAGACTAACATCTGAAGCACTGTGGACAACATTCCCCACAATCCCTCTCTGGAAGAAGTAGCTGATGTGTGTGTGTTTTTAAGTAACTTTGGCTCCTGGGATGGGAAGACAAGAGGGGTAGTGAGGTGGTGGCCATCCCTCTGCAGTGCCATCCACCGGCACCGCCCATGCTGGCTAGGGGGATATTGGGAGTTGTAGTTGGCGGAGCACACCTTTCCCAAGCTCTGGCCATTTGCAGCCTTCGAGAAGCAGGAGCCTGGGAGAAAATGATGTCTGGAGCCAGCCTACATCAGGCGTAAGTGCTCATCGCAAAATCTCAGGCATAGTAACCACCTGCTTCCCAGTGGACTAATTTAAGAGGCAGCATTTCCTGTGCAGGAAAGCACAGCGGCTTCTTATAGTGGTTCTCAGTAAGCTCGATGTATTTTTCCTCTGACCCAGCAGGGCAATTTCTTTGTTCTTGAGACGCTTGGCATCATTTTCTTTTTCAAAAGGGATGGGACAACTCATTCCTTACCACCGACCAATCCCCGGTGATTAAGGGTGTGCATGCTTAGGATGACGAAAGGCAGAACAAGCTCAGAATGTTCCCAGACAGGGGGAAAATTGGTCTCCATCGATCAGCCGCAACAGTTTAGCAGCTGCTGTTCAACAACTACAGAAAGGATGTGTGGGGAAAATAATCTTAGAACTGAAGAACTGGAAGGCATTCTTTAGAATAGATAATCAGGCCCAGCCTCAATCAGGGATCACCCGGGGGGAATCAAACTCCCAACCCAGATGCCTAAACCACTAAGCTATCCAGCAGTTCTCAGTATCTATGAAGGATCTGTTCCGAGCCCTCGACCCCTTTTGTGGATACTGAAAAACGTGGATATATGGAACACTATACATTTCATGGTCTCTGTCTCCCCCTAGTGCCCAGTGCTGGTACATACACCCTAGAAATACTTAAGAGGCATTTCTGGGGTTTCTACTTTAGTATTTTCATCCAGTGAGGAAGTGAATCAGCTAAGCTTGATTCCGTGGATGGGGGTTTCCAAAGATGGAGCAACACCTGAGCTCAAGAGTGTGGCAGCCATATTGGTTCCGTACAGAGATGGCCCATTTCACGTTTCTTTCTGCCTGGGGAGGAGCGGGTAGAGGCAGGAAGTACACTCGGGGGGGGGTCCCCAAAGGTAGGTTGGCCTCCTTGAGGAGCAAATTTCTGCGCCTTCAGATGTTGACATGCTGGGTGAGCACCCTGGTCACCCTCCCTCAGTGATGGCTCTCTGCGCCGGAACTTCCACACTCAGCAGCAGTCTGCCTCCACATTAGCTCTTTCTTGTAGGAGGGAGTGAGCAAAGGGAAAGCAAACGGCTTCCCAGGGCCGTCCATGTGATTATGGCAGACCCGTTGAATATCTGTGACTTGATCCAAGAGGGACTTTCCTCAAAATATTCTACAGAGATACAAAGGTTGTCTAAGCCAGTGGGCTCCCAAACTTGGGTAACCCAGTTGGCTTTTGGGACTACAACTTTCAGAAGCCAACCAACCAACCACCCCCGGAAAGCAGATCTAGTGGTGAAGGCTTCTCCTGGGGGTTGTAGACCAAGAACATCTGGAGACCCAACATTGAGAACCACTGGTCTAAGCTTTGGGTTCCCCTCCTTCCTTTTGGTCTCATTCTTCTCTGCCTTCTTTTCCAGGGAATCTAAATTTATGTTGGGGTTCTTTCTCTGCCACCTCCAGTTTCCCTGCCATCAGAAATTACCGGGCATCAAACACCGTGCAACGCAGCTTCCTCGTGTTACCCTGGGTGACCTTCTCCATCTGGAGGTGGATCTCCCCCTGGACCTCCTCGTCCGGATCAATCTCCATCAGGTTCATCCAGCCGCTAAAACCTGGGAAAATAAATAAGGCATAATGAAATAATATTTCCCAAGAAGGGGAAATGGTAGAGACCAAAGTTTGAAGGCAGCAGGAGCCACAAAAATCAGAAAATCAGACACGATATGTGAGTCCATGATCACTCCCACCCAACCACCCAAAATAAGGCACAGAGAGGATGGGAAGATTTCTCCAGGAGAATTCCTCTGCTCCTGAAATGTCTCAAGCGTTATGTCACTTACATATTCCTCTCTGGTCTTTTAATGACTGTCTCCTGCCTGCTTTTTGGTTCATATCTTGTGGATTATGACGGGTGCACATGTGCTTTTTAAAGAAAGGATAGTCCTTGATTTGATGGACTGCCAGTGAATGGTCCCATTTTAACAGGTGTTTTTAGTTGAAAGGTTATTAGTCTAAATCTAATAAAGCATTCCAAAAAGAACCAAAAAAGGAGAGCAAAGCAGTTTAGCGCTAGATCACCCATCAGGAGGAAGCAGAGGAACGCTAGACCATCCAGAGTGCGAGACCATCTATGGTCAGGAACCATCACCAGGAAGCTCTGCTTGGGAAAGTGGTTTAGCGCTAGACCACCCATCTTCAGGAAGCAGAGGAATGATAGATCACCCAGAGCGCTAGACTGTCTATCATCAGGAGGTATTGGCAGGAAAGTTGCACCAAAGCTGGAGATGTAGTTTGGCACTAGACCATCCATTGTCAGGAAGTCAAGGGACACTAAGACCGTCCAGAGCTCCAGGCCACCTATCATCAGGAAGTCTAGTCAGGAAGTTCTGCTAAGGCGGAGAAGTGATATAGCGCTAGACCATCCAGGATTCAGTTTCAAGTAAGGCCCATGAACAGTTGTCACGGAGGAACAGAAAAAGAGGTACACTGAGGTACAAATGCCCTGCCAGGAAGACCCCTTACTTGCTCCAAAAATCTTTGTGAAAGCCTCTCGTGAAAGAGAACCTGATCTCACCTTTAGGATGTTCAGCCAGGAGGCTTTGGGTGATGTGGACCTTGCCAATGACATCATCCCGGCTAATGAGAGAAGGGGGGGAAAAAACAAAACACAACAAGAAGATGAATGGAGTATCCTCCTCAGCATCTCTAAAGCCTTGGCATTTTGGTTTGGACAGATCTGGCTTAAAGCAGTGAACAGAGTTTAATTCCAAGAGATGGCATCGATTGGCTGTAAATATTTAAGATCATCTCCCTCTGGTGGGCTAGGAAACATTCCCCTGACCATCACTCCACACCGCCTTTGAGCCCAGAAATGTGCAACGTAAAGGGCCTGGACTGAAATCCACTGCGGCTATGGCGGCCGCTGACTCAGTGCAGCTTTTCATACGGTGAATTACAAGTCCCATCTTCCCTGGCCATTGGCCATGAGGGATTTGTAATCAAGGATCCTTTGAGAGAACCATTCTGAGATGTATAGGAAAAGCAGCCTCAGTTCTCTGCAGTCCTTCCTTAGGTGGCCTGAATGACACCATTGCCATACTTAAAGTAAGTTCATCAAATATCTGCAGAAATAACAGCCTCTAATTTTTTTTGAGGGGGGGTACCTTAATTGGGTGACCTACAATAGCCCCGTGAAGCTGGGCGTGATCAGTAATCATGGAATACTGACTAACTGTTGGGATCAATTAAGAAGGAGAATGGCATACTCTGAGCAGAAGTGTTCCAAGCCGCAACAATTGATTGCAGAGAAATAATTTGTTTCCATCAAATGCAAGGGTGGAATTTGTGACCTGTGTGGAACACCCTGCAAAGGCCTTGCAAGTAGAAAGGCTGCCCATGGCAGCTTTGCGACCGAAACACCAAGCTTTCCCAAAGCATGTTGTTAGTCTGTGGAACTCCCTGCCACAGGAGGTGGTGATGGCATCTGGCCTGGATGCTTTCGAAAGGGGATTGGACAGATTGCTGGAGGAAAAGTCCATCCCAGGTGACAAACCATGATGGAGATGTGTCATCTCCAGGCTTAAGACCCAGGTCCTTCAAGGGCCAGATGCAGGGGAGTGGTATCAGGAGACAAGATATCTAGTCTCATGCACTCCCATAGGCATCTGGTGGGGCCCCTGTGAGATCCAGGAAGCTGGACTAGATGGGCCTTTGGCTTGATCCAGCAGGGCTCTTCTTATGTTCTTATGTAAAGGCAAACCAAGAGGATGGCTCTCGTCCTCTGAAATGGCACACACCTTAAAGCATCTTCATCCATCACATAGAAAGACACGCAGTGGAAGGTGGGGGGCAGATGGACTTCGTATTCTTCACCCCAGAAAGGAAAGAGGGTTTTCCACACAGTTGCTGTCCTGCAGAAGGAAAGATTCATTATCACCTCTGCCGCTTCCGAATTCACTCTCTAGAATGGAATGATGCCACGATTGCTGGGTTAGCAGCACGGCCTGATCTGATGAAGGGCCTTCTCAGTGGTGGCCCCTCTGGTGTCTCCATTTAAAACATTCCGTTTCTGAATAGCTGAGAGCTGCTGTGTGGGTTTTGGAAGCCCCAGCAAGCGGTGTAGGGGAGGCCACTTCCCGCTGCTGAAAATCAGCCTGAGTCCCACTCACTTTGGTGATCATAAAAAGGCCGGTGTTGGCCCTTATTTGGGTGGTCTTCTGAGTGACTTCCCAAAAGCCCTGATCTTTTCTGCTGGGCTCAGCTCTTGCAAATGCATGCCTGTGGCTTCCTTTATTGGGTCAATCCTCCTCCTATTTGGGTCTCCCTCTTTCCCTGCTGCCACCCACCTTTCCCAGCATCGTTGTCTTTTTCCAGAGAATTCCCGCTTTCTCATGTCCTGCCCAAAGCAAGTCTGCCTCTGCTTCAATAGTTTTGCCTCCAGAGAGAGAGAGAGAGTTCAGGCTTGATTTGATCTGGGACCCACTGGTTTGTCTTTCTGTCCATTCACAAAGCTCTCCTCTGTAGAGAGAGGTATTACTTCGTTCCTTTGAAAAACCAGACAGATTTTCTTCCTTCAGATGTTGGTTTTGTGTTTGGTATGCCTCCTGAGTACACCGGCCCATTTATTCCTTTAGAATAAGTTGGGCAGAGACTGGTGGTAAATCCAGTTTCACAGGGGCAGTAACATTCTTTGGCTTTTAAACCAAACTTTATGTAAGCTACTCAAGGCACTTTAAAAAGTGTTCTGCTTATATACCGCCCCATACCACATCAAGTAGTTTCTGGGCGGTTTACAGGTTTTTTTTTTACAGTATGTAGGCTACATATCCCGCCCCAGCAAGTTGGGTACTCGTTTTACCAATCTCGGAAGGATGGAAGGGTGAGTCAACCATGAGTCTGCTACCTGGGATTGAATTCCAGGTTGTGAGACTTCAGCACATGTAAAGTTTGGACTAAAACCCGCAGTGGAATCCATAAAGTCCAGGGTTCTGACTAAAACCCACAGTGGATTCTACACAGTTACGAGCTTCCATGAACAAAACTGAACCGGCATGTTGGCCATGAGATGGCAGCATTCCCAAATGGCTATTGCCCCCAAAATCTATCTGGGGCAGTTCCCAAAATCTATCCCTGCACCCAATCTTTATTAGACAACAGCTCTCCTACTAGGGGTGGGTGGCAGCATAGAAAAAGATCAGAGATGGAAGCCTTCTTGCTTACCTGATAATGGCTTCATTGTTGATCTTTACGATACAATAAGGGTCACTGCTTCCTGTACTGAAAACGAAGGGGAGAGGGAATATAGATAAAGATCCATATGTGTGCAGAACACAAATCTTTTCATGAAGAAAGCTATTTTAAAATAACATTCAGCTTATTTGGCTAGCCTGTCTCCAGCTGAAACAGTTGTGGCCCTCAGGGTTACAAGAAGACCAAAGGAAGACAGGATGAGGAGGGAGGAGGAAAACTCAGACCTTACAAGCTCAGAGTTTGCCGTGTGCTGACTTCCTTCAGTCCTGGTGGTGTGGCATCTGGAGGGCAACTGGCCCAACCATGCCAAACCCAACAGGGTTGGCCTCTGAGGGGATGCTGATGGTTGCTTTCCCAAAGGCACACCCTGTGGACTCCTCGGTGTGTGAGAAATCCAGACATCTCTTTATAGTGCCTTCGACCCCCAACAAGGGCAGAGAAGGCTGAGGGGTCAGCGCTGAGACCTCGTGGACATTTGCCTCCAGGATTCCGGGTCCAGTGACTCCCAAGACATGGGGCATTAAGCATGTTCTGCTCCAGATACTAAAGGATCTCACCTATTTTGGATGGAGTGTTTGGCCATAATAAGCGGATTAAAACCCGGAGCACATTCACCACCTCAGAGGTTATTCCAAAGGCCACCCTTTATTTGAGCTTAACCCACTTGTTACCCTTGACCTTGGGGTTGGCCTTGCAAGCTTTTGGGAGTGGCGCACCTGCCTGGTAGGGGGAATCCAAGAACACTTGGCTCCTCCACACAAACTCATTCCCCCGGGACCTTGGTGCTGATTCCTGACCACCCTTGCAACGGCTGCTTTGCTGTGTCTAACAGGAGAGCCGGCTCCATTATGGAGGCCCCCCTTTTTGCATTTGTTTTTTCAGGGTGGTTCTGCACAGCGCTAGTCCTCATGAACTTTTGGCTTCCCAGCCCAACTTTGGGCGCCATAGTTAGGCACAAAAAAGAAATCTTTGTCCCTACCAGCTTCAGGGGCCTCTCTAATAAAAACCTCTCTTTAGAAAGCCTCGCTCCCAAGGGCTCATTCGTGATTTTAACAAGCAGTACCCAAGTGGGAAGCAAATAAATAATGAATAAAATGCACCAAGGCGTGCTCGCTCGTTTTTTCTGCCCCTGCAGGGATCTGCTCTGGCCTCCGTGCCTGTTAATCATTTCTAAGCTTAAGGAAAGGAAATTGCCCTGGGCTGAAAAATAAACAGCCATTTAAAATATACATATATCTCCTGTGAGATGGAGGGGGGGGGAAGAATGCCTGGTTAGGGCAGGTGCTTGATTTATAGGTTTGGAGATCTGGATTTAACCTGTTTGTTGCTGGTTAGCACTATGCACAAGCTGACAGGATAGATCCGTGGTGGCAGTCTTGGTTTGCGAAGCCAGGGTCAGGAATTTGAATCTTCCCTAGGCCTTCTTGGGGAAAAAACCAGCCCGGATGGCCTTGGGGGAAGGCTCCACAACCCCAGGTTCCCCCCTCCCCCCCCCAAGAACAAGGGGCAAGCCACTTCTGAGCATCCTCTACCTGGGAAGGGTTGCCATCAGTCTGACCTGACTTGGTGGCATAGGACGAGGGTCCCACATGCCAGCGTCCAGCAGAAAGCAGAGAGAAAAATCAGATGACCCTGCAAATGCATTGCCTCCCATTCCCCTGGAAAGACGTAGATAAATGACATCCCCGCTCTAAGGACACTTGTGCCACGGTTTCTCTGCTGGTGAGGGTTACACGAAATGCTGCTCCCTTATGGCTTCTCGGCCAGCGCAAGTGATGGCTGAAGCCTTGTTCCGCAATGTTCCATGATCTCCTCTGCAGCAGGATCACGACCATCTGCCAGTCAGTGAGGATAGCACAGTTGCTAGGGTTTGTTTGTTTTCAGTCACTGGTTCTGCCCCATGAGGGGTCCCCCCCCTCTTGTAACTTCCCCCCTCCCCTTCAACTCTTGCGGTTTCCCCATTATCTCATTATTTCTGGGCACTCCTGCTCTGGACATCTCAACCGCCCTCCCTTCCTGGGTTTCAGGTCCAAAAATCAGAATGCACCCCTTTTCCAGATCGAGGCCCAACACTGAGAGATGAAACGGAACCAAAGAGCAGGTTACCAAGAGAGGAAACTACTGTATAATCAGGCTCTGGCGGGCAGCATCTCTCCAGGGCTTCACGCCAAAGAGACCCTGTTCAAATGGAAAGTCACCGCGACAGCTGCTGTCCAGAGCTGATGATTTGTTGAAGTATTTTGCAAACTTTCAGGCTGCCCCTAAGTAGGTGTGGTCAGGAGGGGCTTTTTCTGGGGTAGAGTAGCTGTCAATCTGCCCAGCACTAACCAATCATTCTTTCAGAATTCAAAGAGACCCCTGCCTTTCTATTCTTTCCCCCTTTTTAGAATCTGCTGAAGTCTATTGCAGAAAGCAGTCATGTTGGCCAGTTTGATGTGTTCGACTGTAAGTAGTGGAACCTTTTATTCTTGCTACTGCTAATGCCTCAGAGTGAGTTATTGAGACTTGTAGGTGCCATTTAATGAGAAAAGGGGTGGACAACTGTGGGGAATTTGAAGACATTCTGTTCTGTAAATCCCTGTACATCCGCTGCACAAAGAAAAGGATTTTTTTAAAAAAAATAATAATAAAAAGTCAGCCACAGGAACCGACAGAACAACCCTTGAATCTGGTACAAGATGTTTCTAACTCCTTGGTCACCCAGTGAATTTCTACCAGGTAGGGATTTCAACCTGCATGATTTGAGTTCAAAGCCTAGCTCCTGCCACAGACCAAAGGAAGATGTTTTATCTAAAACACAAGGCAGCGTGGTCTGTATGGCCAAGCACAAAAACAATTCCATAAGGGGAGATGGGGCGCTCATACTTTTGTTCCTAGCACAAACAAAGCTACAGTGGTACCTTGTATAAAGGAAATAATTAGTTCCAACTGAAAATATGTTAAGCAAATTTTCCTTTATAAAAATTTCCCATAGGAATGCTTTGAAAACAGAGTAATCCCCAATCGCGACCATTTTTATGTTCGCCCCAGAGACAATTCTGTTAAGCAAATTTCCCCTATCTCTGGAATTTTTTATGTTGTACAGATTTTATGTTATACAAACCATTTGTTATATGAGGGTCCACTGTACAACCATTACCCATGACCCCCATATCAATCTCCTCTACCCCAGAATATTGAGGGAAGACCAGATGATATCAATAAGGCCACCCTGCCAGATACTGTACTTAGTAGGGATATTGAGGAAACAAAGATTCTATTTTTAGCTTGGCAAGTACTTTCAAGATTGGGATCTACTGTTGTAAAATGCTCACCTACAAAAAAGGAGAGTATTCTTGGAGCCTCTTTGATACAAAACGTGTTTGATACAAAATGTGTTTGATACAAAAAAGGAACCACTTTTAAGGATCATTTGGAGATCACTGATTCATAGCACTGCCCTACATCGGAAGAAATGTAACCACATGTAACAACCCAAGGCCCAAGTTTCTAGACCTCCTGAGGTAGCCTAGGAAGGCTGCAGTTCTAAAATGTGTTTTAAGGAGTAGGTCCCGTTGTATTCCAAAGGCATTCCCCTCCACACGAAAAACCTAAATGCATGAATCCAAGACTGCGTGCATATGGAGTCTTTAAACTGTTTAAAAAGAGATTTAATAAAGCAGCTAGTAAAAGCAAAGCAGGATATCTTGTTTTCCAGTGCGGAAAGTTTGGCCTTGTAAACAGAGGCCTCTATTTTGTTTCTGCATCTTAACTTCCTTCACTCAAGCAGACGTTTCTGAACACCGTTTCCCCCTCATAGAGATCTCAGGGTTGTTACATTAAATAAATAGCTTTCAAAAGGTCACCGTCAAATCTTATTTCCTTCTTCGCTTACGGGTTTATGCTTTGTTGACAGAAACATGAAATCCCTTAACTCCCGAGGGAAAGATTTTCCCAGCAAAAACACACAGGGAGACACTCGCGGAAGGCAGAGATTCTCAAGAAGCCTCTCTTTAATCAAACAAAATACATGTAACAATTAAGAGGGGAAAATCTTAGTCACCAGAAGAGGAAACCCGGGTGCGTGTTTTTAATCGAGCACACAGGGGCAGTCAAAGCATATGAGGGTTTTCACAGAAGCCTCGAGACCTTTAAAGGTGAAACGTGTGTGGAAAATACTTTTTTGTTGTCCTCTTTGCCCGACTGGCATTTGTGCCCTATTTGAGGGCCTAAGGTGCCGTCTGCACACTCACTCGAGAGGGAGAAGGGAGTGTTTGAAAAATACAAGGTATTAAGTTATTTACATACAGTTTTTTTTTTGTAGGGTGTATAATTAATTATGTATATGGTGAGACCATTTTAGAGATTTTTTAAACACTTTTGTATACACTTGTAACTTGAATCTTAGTTTTATATTAAACAATAAGGTATAAATACAGTCAACCTCTACTCTAATCTTCTATGATTATGTGTTGCCCTTGAATATAGATATTCGGATATGACTGACTGCCATACTGCTTTTATTGTATTTGTATTTTTATATAGATATAATGGCCATCAGCTATAATAAAAACTGATTTGATTTGATTTGATTTGCACGCTTACTCGACGAGGGATTACAGGTTGGTCTACTCATACTCCCTCAAATCCTTGCTTAAAAGAAATCCATCATATTTATTTGTTTATCTATTCCACGCACATGGCCTAAAAGGCCACTTCTAGTGGTATAGCTGTGCCCAAACCCTCTCCTTTCCCACTCCTTGTTTGTTTGTTTGTTTGTTTGTTCATTTGTTCTTTCTTTCATTCATTTATTCATTTTTCTTTCTCCCTCCTCATCCCTCTTTTCCTTTGAGCCTTCAGGGATTACTCACCTTCTGATATTTGCATGGTGGTTTTCCAGGAGCCTTTCTGGTAGGATAAACATGCATTAAATAAACCATTTATGGCTATCTATCTATCTATCTATCTATCTATCTATCTATCTATCTATCTA
>JAHTLZ010000038.1:2985808-3062112 GCA_023846285.1 Phrynocephalus versicolor | reverse complement strand
TCTATCTATCTATCTATCTATCTATCTATCTATCTATCTATCTATCTCCAGCCTTTTTCCTCAAGAAGGCCCAAGGTGTCTCAAAGTATTAAAATAACCAGTGTTTTAAAAGCATGAAACAATAGCATGCATGCATGCATGCATGTACATCTCATTTCTTCTCAGGAACACCCAAGACAGTATACAAAGCAAAGTGTTCTGCTTATATACTGCCCCATTCCACTTCAAGTAGTCTCTGGGCGGTTTACAGTTTAATTATGCAGGCTACACATTGCCCCCACCCATCCCAGCAAGCTGCGTACTCATTTTACCGACCTCAGAAGGATGGAGGGCTGAGTCAACCATGAGCCGGCTACCTGGGATTGAACCCAAGGTCCTGAGCACAGTTTTACCTGCAGGACAGGCCTTTAACCACTGTGCCATGGGGCTTAAAACAACCATTTTTAAAATGAGCATAAAACACCTAGTTCCCCTCCCACACACCTACCCCGTAGCCTTAAGCAGTTTAGTCTCAGGAAAGGTTTCTCGGTCTGGCTTGTTTTTAAAGGTGTGCTTCAAGGCAAGTGACATCATGTGGCAGGGAGTTCCACCCCTGCTTTCCTCCAGATAATAACAGACACCAGTGAGCCATGTCAGGGAGAAAAACAAGCTGGTTAGGAAGCAGCCCAGAGTCGCCGGAAGATTCTGTCCTGCCGAGCTCTGGGACTTTACTAGACAGTTATTTCTTTTTAAAAAAAATTAATGGGCTCGCCTTCTTCACTCTCACCAAAGGAGGCAAAGCTGCCTGGACACAGAGAGGGAACTGTAGAGCGTGGGCCTGTGCAGTGTGGGTGGGGGAAATGTGATTGGTGATGGCCTGTAGCCCTTTTATCGGTCTCTTATTTCACCTGTCGCATCCGAAGCAAAGCAGGGACTCGGAGATCCAAAGAGGGTCAAACCATCCCTCGAAAGGAGTTAAAAAGACTGTGTGCAAAATGCCACAGAAGCCGATGCCAGTTAATTATTTTTATAATAGATATGGGAATACCAATTGATACGACTATATTCATCAGCTGGATACTTATCTGCTAATGCCTCACAACAATCCAGCAGGGGTGGCCAGGCAGCAGAAAATATGGCTGTCTTCCCAGAAAGAACAGAAGGCACTCTAAGGAGCAGACACTCAGATGAGGAGGCAAATAGGTGGGATATCCACTCCGGTTTTTATTCCGAACTTCAAAGGACTTCTCCAGTTGCTCAATCCTGTCTGCACAATAGGTCTGGTGCCTTGAAAAGCTCTTTTGTTTCTGTTCAGGGGGTTTTCTTGGCAGGGATACTGGAGTGGCTTGCCAGTTCCTACCCCAAGTGGACCACCAACTTTCCACTATGACCTATGGGATCGCGCATAGCTTTTCTGAGTTGCTTAAGCCCTTTCACCGCAACAAGGCAGTGATCTATGGGAAGCGTAGTCCAGCCTACTATCAAGTTCACCCTAAAATAAATACGGCGCAGGGCGGCTGTCTCAACGAAAGAGGGCTTGGCTGCCTCTGCCACAGAAGGTTACAGAAGGTGCTCACGGCCTGGGGTTCAGTCCCAGGCGGCAGCCGGCTCAGGGTTGACTCAGCCTTCCATCCTTCCAAGGTCGGTAAAATGAGTACCCAGCTTGCTTGGGGTGGGGTGGGGGGCAATGTGTAGCCTGCATTACTGTAATTAAACTGTTAACTGTCCAGAGAGTACTTGAAGTGATATGGGGTGGTATATAAGCAGAAAACCTTTGCTTTTTTTTTATTCTGAGGAGAAAAAAAGGCAGACCAGGGAAGAAGCCTCACCATGAACATAAAAATATCCACACAGCTGGCTTTCTGGGTTTGCATCCGCAGAAGAATAGGATGCCATGAGACTGGACCCACACCTTACATCTGTTCTTTTCTGTGGGTCAGCTGGGTGGCATCTGATAATGGCGTTGCCCTGCCGTGTGCCCCACACCATCGGCTCCAGATGAGAAGATGCATTCTGAATTTAATCGAGCCCAACAGAGCTCTGATCTTAGCAACCCCCCCCCTTTTTTTTTTTTTTTGCTGGCACTATAGAAATCCCCACGGCTACTCCCTTGCAGGCACCAGGCATCAAATGCCCATTATCTATGTTGTTTTCCCCCCTAGCTCTTTTCTCAAAGGCTGCAGGTAATGCTGTCCGCTCCATTGCACACAGGGACCCCCAAGGAGCCTCAGAAGAAACCTGGCCGATCCTTCCCACCGTCCACGACACTGAAAACATTGTCAGGAAATCTGGGTCACCTCGGAGTCAATCATATTTGCTAGCCGGCTGTGACTGTATGGGCATGGCGTCCCATGGCTGACTCATCAGCATCAGGGACCAGTCTATGTGCTTTACAGAAAAACACATGCAGTGGGGCGTTGAGTGTAAACGACCTACAGGTAGATGGATCTATTTTAATTTATTTTAAAACACTAGAAGTGAATATGCACCACCCAAATGGAATAATGCATTTGGATGGCAGTTCTTTAAAAATAGCCCAGCTGACCTGTCTGGGGTTGTGGGGGAGTAATTTCTCTCGTCTCTGCTCGTGATCTCTGAAGGGAAGAGGAGAACAGCAGCTTCCCATCTCTGCTTCCTGATATTTTTTTTCTGGATTTCTCTCTCATTCCCTAATGGGCAGATTCCCCCCAAAAAAGCTGGCAAACCTGTGCTTTGATGGGTTCCATTAACAGAAGCCCAGCCTCAGTGGGTGCTACCAAGAGAAACACGACATTTTGGCCCATCCAGCAAATAAATAAATAAATAAATAAAAATCTACAGGCACCTCTCTCCAGTTCTCCTCATAAAAACCTAAATCAAGATTGTCTACTCACTACAAGCACAATATTTTAAAACCCTTTTAACAGTTATTGCCCCATCCTAAGGAATCTTGAGATTTGCTATTTGCTGAAGACAGTCCTTTGCCAGACATCTGGTCTCAGCTTGTCTCGGCATGAAGCCTCCAAATCCTCGTAAGTGACTAATCCCCCCTCTGTTCAGCACCGGTTAGACCTCATCTATTGTACTACAGTAGGACCCCCATATCCACTGTTTCATTATCCACTGATTCAGTTACCCACGGTTGGCAGAGGAAAAAAAATTATATAATTCAGCAGGCACAAGGCAAGCTATTGTCACAAACAGCAGCGGTAAAGCAAGCTATTGTCACAAATAGCATCTGTAAAGCAAGCTACTGTCTCAAAACAGCAGTCATAAAGCAAGCTACTGTCAGGAAACAGCAGTTTGGAGCTGGGTGGGCAAGCGTTCTCTCTTATCCACAGTTTTCATTATCCACGGGAAGGCCTGGAACCAATCCCCAGTGGATACTGGGGTCCTACTGCACGTCCATTTCTGGACACCACACTTCAAGAAAGATGCTGACCAACTGGAACAAGTTCAGAGGAGGGCAGCAAGGATGATCAGAGGGACTGGGAACTAGACCCTAGGAGGAAAGATGGAAAGAAGTGGGCCTGTTTAGCCTAGAGAAAAGGAGACCAAAAGGAGACGGGATCACACCTTCAAAGACTTGGCGAGTCATTCTACAGAGGAGGAGGAGGAAGGATCTGTTCTCCACCATCCCAGAGTACAGGACACGACATCATCATGGGCTCAATCTACAGGAAGCCTGATTTCTCTTGAATATCAGGAAAAACATCCTGTTAGAGCAGTCCAACACTGGACCCTGGAATCAGGAGATGGTGAGCGCTCCAGAGCTGGAGGCTTTCGAGAGAAAATTGGACTACCGTCTGTCAGATGTCCTTTGACTTGGAGATCAGCAGAAGTTGAACTCAATGGCCTTTGAGACCCCTTTCAACCTAATTATTCAATGAATTATTCTGTGTTTCTAAACTGGGCCAAAGCTAATGGAATGAGTTTCAACAGACAGAAATGTAGGATGCTGCATCTAGACAAAAAAAAATGAATTGCACAGATACAGGATGGGAGACACCTGGCTGGAGAATAGTACCTGTGAAAGGGATCTCAAGAGTCTTTGTGGACCACAAATTGAACATGAGCCAGCAGTGTGACACGGCAGCTAAGAAAGCCAATGTGATTCTTGGTTGCATCAACAGAAACAAGGTGTCTAGAATGATCAAGGGAGGTGATAGTACCTCTCTATTCTGCTCCAGATTCTATGATTCTATTAAACCAGTGTCAAACTGTTGTCATTGTACAGTGTAGCTGCATTATGGAAAAACAAGCGGGTTTAGAACCCTCCTAGTTGGCCAGGCAAAACCGAGAGCTGTTTCAGTATCCGGACGATGCACACATGATCCCAGCTGAACAACTCTGAAATTTTGCAAGGGACTGGTGGTTTTCCATGCTGTTAAAAAGCAAACCTACCAAGATCTGTAAGGGACAAAGGTAGTTTATGCAGCCGGGCATGTTGAATTTTGCGATGGATCTGAGCAACGTGTGTCCTTTGGTTCTACTGCGATTGCATTTCCCCCATCAACTTTTGCATCTATAATTTTGGTGCCCGGTGCAGGTCAAAGTTTGTTAGCAAGTTTCAAGAAGCTGCAACACTGGATGGGATGGTGAGGGAAAGACCCATAATGAAACTCAGCAGATTCCAGCAGAATAAAGAACCTGCCCGTAACGATGGTGACACTTTATTGAGCCATCAAGGCATGCTTAACTTTAAATATCTCTGCATCCCTTTGCCAATATAAGAAATGTGTAACAAAGTACTGGATTTTTCAAAAGCAGATTTTAACCCCAGTCTCAAAATGCCAGGTGCCAATAATATTTTACACACCTTGCCAACACCCTTTTAAAATGGCATTTTCTCCATTGGAATGGTTCCATCTCATCGACTGCCAGGGGATCTGCCTTGTGCCCGTAACACGGAATTGTAAATTCCTGCTTCCGTATCAAACTGGAGCTACGGAAATTGGTACGTCTGCAACACTGCGGCTCTCCAACCCGGTCACAGTCATTTTGCTAGCAGGCCAGCCTATTCACTGATGATGATGATGATGATGATGATGATGATGATGATGATTGCCAACATGTGACGTGCTCCTTTCTCCTGCCTTTTACACAGCCCTCAGCTTTTCAGATGCTTTCAATGCTGCCATTCCACAGCGAAAAAAGAACAGCGTTTTTAAAACTCTGGAATGTTTATGGGCCAGCCTTGCACGATTTTTCTAAGGAAATGACAGTGGCTGTTTGAGTTCCTCAGCCTCAGAGGGCTGAGAAAAATATCTGGGAGTGATTAAGCGCTTTGCACACCTACAGAAACACTCATTTCAGCTGTTTGTCGGCTGAAGATGAATGAGGCAATACTGGAGCCAGAGGGAGGTTCTAGGTTTTTGGGCTTGGGATCAAGGAGAAAGGTGGGGTATAAATACTCTAAAATAAATAAATAGATAGATAAGCTGGCTCCCCCCCCCCCGTCTAGCCATCCTTTCCTATGATGGTTTTAGCCATGAGACAACACAGCAACGGCACGCAGCCTGGGCTGGCTTTCTGGAGGACGTTGAATGAAGAACTAGATTTTTGTTTTCTATTTCTGGCTCAAGATTTCCATTGCACAACCTTTTTTCCATTAAAAAAACCCAATGTGTTCCTCCCCCCACTTTTTGGAGAAGTGACTCAGAAGGATTCCCAGGATGGAACACAGTGGGGTGATCCCCCCCCTCTCTCTCTGTATATGTTAGTGAAATAAGCACCAGTATAATATATCACTTTGTGTGTAGAGAGGTCAGTTTACTTGATCTGCACTCCAGCCATCTGAAGGAGAGGGTTGCACAAAAAAATACACCTATCAAAATATGTCCACAAAACCTTACGCCAACCAAAAAGTCCCTCGCCTAATATTAGGATTGCCTCCGAAGAAGCCATGACAGTTAAAGCCAGTTTTTCCGGCTCTGCAGGTGTATTTATACATCACTTCAGCACATCCGATCTCGCCTGATTTCGGAAGCTAAGCAGGGTCGGCCCGGGTTAGTACTTGGATGGGCGACCACCAGGGAATACCAGGTGCTGTCGGTGCCTGGAGTAGGAACTGGCAAAACCACTCCAGTATTCCTGCTAAGAACACTCCATGGACATGGAGTCACGGAGAGTCGGTCATGACTGTAATGACACAACATACACACACACACACCACTTACTTCTTTGATTTTTTTCAAACATACCATAGACACAATGTGCAGATGGACAATGCAATAGACATGTTGCAGGTATCAACACCCAATATGTTTTAGATAGTTCATGAAATACCTGCTGGTTTGGACTCAACGGATAACTGGGGTTTCTCCCCTTTCTCAAAATGCCAACCTCTGACTCAACACAGCAGGTGCCAAAAAGGCAAAATGTTTGCTGCAGCCGATAATGACTCAACACAACCAGCTGTCAAAAGTTCTCCTTCCTCGGCACTCTTTGTGATGTCCCAGGCATCTTTTCCCATTGTCCCCCATCCCTGGGGGTCAACCACTGTGCTGCCAGGGGAAAATGGGAGTTGGAGTCCCACCAGAAGCCCAACACAGCCCTCTTCTCCTGATTTCGGGTATGGCTGATTCCAACATAATCTTTCTCACCCCAGCACGAACCTTAGCGGATAACCTAACTCCGCGAGGGAGTGGCAGGCATGCTTGTCTGATTCTGCAAATCCATTGCTACAGCAAAATCCAGCAAAAGATGAAATCTCAGTTGCCAAGAGGTGTGTGAGAAAGAGTGCATTTTGTGCCTGAGCAGAATTTGTATCACCCTCTTTTCATCCAGCGGTTTGCCTTCTTATCTGGATCAAATGTGAGTCTCTCTTTTCTCATGCCCAAGCTGGCATTTCATCCAAGGTGGTGACAAAGTGGCAATTTACTCACAAATCAAGCTGCAATTAAGGGTTGCTTTTGTTTGCCGGCTGCACTGAAGAAAAACCACTGAGGAGGCTTTAAAAAAAAAAGATGAGGAAGCAAGCAAGCCTCACAAGCAAGCCCTGGTTTCGCTGAATCAGAGGAAGAATAAAATCTGCCCTTTGGATTTTGTCATGATTTATACTCAGGCAAGCCCTGTTGTAGACAGATTTAGTCATCTGGGCAGGGAGAGGAGGGGCAGCCCACGTGAGCACATCTGGAGGGTCAGGGGAAAATAGATGTTTGCATGCACATCAAGGCCCAGGAGAAGAAGCAGCCCTCTTCATTTCCCTGCATTTCTTAAATAAGACCATGATTTCTTCTTGTAAATTGGAATGGGAAAGTCGGAGAAGTTTGGGGTCAATTTTCTACCAGAGAAAAGTTGCAAAGCTCCCCCCCCCTCAAAAAAAAAAAAGAAAGACCCAAGGAAGGAAGGAAGGAAGGAAGGAAGGAAGGAAGGAAGGAATCTAGAAAGCAACTTCAGTCTTTGAAACACGGTCATTTGTGGAATTCCAGGGACCAGAGCTTTGATTACTGGAGCTTCCTTGCAGATGACTTTTTTGGTTGTTCTTTTCACAAAAAGAGGAGGAGAGGTTGCTTGGAGGCTGAACAAAGAGCCAGACAGAATGAAAACAACCTGTTCAAAAAGGGGAGGATTGGTGTAAAGCCCCGGTGGCTTTTAGGGAGCGTTGCCAGTAATGTTCGGACAGAAACCACAGCAGCATCGGCGGTGGCGGTTGCTGAGAGAGCCGACTTCCAGTTTTGCATGGAAAGAGACAAGCAGTTAGAAGGCAACTGGAAGGCAGAAGGGCAACAATGAAGGAATGAGGAAATGCCCTCAAGACTCAGGAGGCGTCACTGGAGACCAAAGCCAAGGTCATCCACTGCCCCATGTCTCTGGTCATCCCATAGAGGTGTGAAAGCTGGACAATGAAGCAAGCTGAGAGGAAGAAAACTGATCTGTTTGAAAGGTAGTGCCAGAGGAGAGCTTTGCAGACACACTGGACAGCCAGAAAAGCAGACAAGTGGCTTCTAGATCAAATAAAGCCTGAGCTATCACCAAAGACAAAAATGCTGAAACAGAAGCTGTCTTGCTTTAGGCACACCTTGAGAAGACCGGATTCCCCAGAAAAGAATAGGATTGGGACTAGAGGAAGGCAGTAGGAAAAGAGGGAGACCCAATCCGAGATGGATTGACTCCCTAAAGGAAACCATGGGGTTCAGTTTGCTAGAACTGAGCACGGGAGACGTTTTAGGGGCTGGTGCCTAGTAGGGTCACCATCCCTCGGAGGCGACTTGGCAGCTGAGGGCAACAACATCTCTTGATCCTGATTATTGAGAGGGGGAGAAACGGGGAGGAAGGGGGGCACGCCTCCCTGCAGCCACACTTGGCTGGATGGGTTGTCCGCCGGCCCTAAGAGAGCACAGCAAGCCCTCGCGCCGATCCCTTAGTCCCCTCCCCGGAGGGAAGTTGGGAAGAAAAGGCGCAGCAGGCAACCCCGGACTCCACCTGCGCGCTGGAGTTTCCCTTCCTTTGCGGCGGCTCCGGCAGGAAAGCCACCCGGACCCCATGCCGACCGGGGAGACACCCCAGCATTGCCTAAAAGGAAAACCCGAAGAAGGAAGCGAAATCCAGCCAGGGCGCACCGGACGAGCCACGGGCGCAATCGCGCCCCAAAGGAACCCTTTATTATACTGCTCTGTCCTGATGCGCCTCGCCGGAGCGACACGGGGAGACTGGGCTTCTGAGTCATCGGCTGACCCAGGGGGGAGGGCACGGATCGGGGACCCCCCCTTCCCCCTGCGCGCTCTTTGAAAGACTTACATGTCTTTGGCCGGTAGGTTCTTCCCTTCCACGATGCGAAGGAACAGGGAACTCCTTTTCGCCATCCTTATGCCGGGATCGCGGCGGGAAAGGGGAGCGCCGTCCACGGGAGGGCTGGCATCGCTTGTGGGTCTCTCGCCTCTAACGGGGTGGGAGTTGGGGGCAAACAGCCCACATCCAGCCTCCCCCTTCCCCCCTCCACAGGAAGAATCCCCCGCGATGGGGCTGCGCACCGAAACAGCGGCAGTGGCGGCGCAACGCGCACGGTTTGCCCCGTCAGCCGCGTCGCGCTTTATGGGAACAACAGGGAACAAGGAACCCCCCCCCTCCAAGATGTGTGTGTGTGGGGGGGTGCAACCTGGCCAATCAGAAGGCCGGAGGGGGAGGACGGGGAGTGGCCAAGGGGGTAGCTCCAGCCCCGATTGGCCGACAGGCTCGCCCGCAGGCGACAATTCGAGTTTTAACTCTGCCAGATGTTGGAGGATCGAAGACCAGGAGGGAGGGCGAAGAGGAAGCAAGGCAGAAGGGGAAACGTGTGTGTGTGTGTGTGTGGGCGTCCCAGGAGAGCTGACGGGACGCCACTTTGGAGGGGGGGGGCTTTCATAGCTGCACAGAGAGGCCGGGAAAACCACGATTTCCAGGAGAAAAAGCCCAAAGTGCTAGGAGAGGGAGGACAGTCGGAGGAGAGGAAGACCGAATGTGAAAGGAATGCACTCACTGAAGGAAGCCATGGGCTTGAATCGGCAAGACCAGAACAAAGCTGTTCACGACAGGGTCAAGGTTTTCTAGGTTGCAGTTTAACAAAATAGGATCCCTTCGGAGGAGGGAAATCCCTCATAGAACTAGAAAAGGGTTGTCAGCAACAGGGTGTGTGGCTGGAAACCCAAATCCATGAGGGTGCATATTGCAGAATTCCCTATCTGAGGTGGGGTTAGGAAAGCTGGACCGTAAAAAAAAAAAGTCCAACCTGGAAATTGGTGAGCAGGATGGTGGTTTTATGAGTGCCAATTCTCTTTGGGGGTGGATGGTCGAGCTGCAGCACCACTGAGAGCTCGAGTGAAAGTCGGACTAAAAGTCGGAGTGAAGTCAGTGCCTCCTCATCCTCCATCACCACCACCATCTCAAAACCAGAGCCACTGTCCTTGGAGTTTGAAACCGGGGACACTCTGAAACAGAGTTTGGATTTTGGTGATGGATGTAAAACCTCCCAGTCTGGTTGGGATAGAGGTTTGCTCCTGACGGGTTCAGAGGGGCAGATTAATAAGGCTAGGGCCTCATTGGTAATGCTGAATGGACGCCCCCGCCTCCTGGCTTAGCAGCGCGGCCACCTCTCCAGCCTGTGAACAAACACACGAAAATAAATCCCAGGATTACGAGTCGCGATTAGGCGGCGGCTGGATCCTCTCATTTACTCACAGCTTAGCCTCTCCAGGGGGACGGATTCTGCAGCCAGCTGTTGGGTTGCATAAGAGCACAGCAAGGTTTGAGTGAGGGGGACCCGGAAGCACGGGGGGGGGGGAAGCCCACTTGCCTTTGCTCCTGGGCCCTCTGGCAGGGGCTTGACCTTTGGAAGGTCTTAAACAGCAGACCCACCCTCTTTCTAGCCAGGATGACGATGCTGAGGCAGCTTCAATGTAATGATAATTTTTTTAACCTTCCTTTTCATTCGAAGAAAGCATGGTCATCAGAGTAACAAAATACCAGAACTAGGGGACATACACTCAAACTGAAGACTGGGAGAGTGAGAACAGACAAAATAAAATATTTTTTTACCCAGTGTATTGTTAGTCTGTGGAACTCCCTGCCACAGGAGGTGGTGATGGCACCTGGCCTGGATGCCTTCAAACGGGGATTGGACAGATTCCTGGAGGAAAATTCCATCACAGGTTACAAACCATGATGGAGATGTGTCATCTCCAGCCTTAAAACCAGGGTCCTTCAAGGGCCAGATGCAGGGAAGTGCTATCAGGAGACAGAGATCTAGTCTTGTATGCTCCCGGACGCATCTGGTGGGGCCACTGTGAGATACAGGAAGCTGGCCTAGATGGGCCGTTGGCCTGATTCAGCAGGGCTCTTCTTATGTTCTTAAGGGAACCTTGTTGGAACTAAGGCTTTGATGAATTCATGGGAAGGCCGGATTCTCCTGACAAGACAGTCATGTTGGGAAATGGGTAGGCAGCTGGGAAGGAGGAAGAACAAATATGATATCAATTAGCTCCCTAATGGAAGCCACAGGCATTGCAGGGATTAAGCAGGGCTCTTTGAGTACACATTTTTGAGATTGTTTATTCATGGGGTCCCCTGAGAGGTCTTAGGCTCTGTAATAATAAAAGAGGGGAGTGATTGCTTTAATCAATTTATGTTGTTCAGGATCCACGGGGTGAGGTTGGAAGCCCCCACCCCACCCCCCAGCTACCGGAGATTGTGCGATATTCCATTTTCTGAGAAGGAGAACCTGTGTACAGCTCCCTCGTTCCCAGCAAGCAGGGTGTCGCAAACCCAAAAAAGTAAAGCTCTGGATTCAGATCCTCCAGACTTCAGTTCATAGATCTGCTCCTGGATGAGATGGAAGGGCCTCGACACAGGCGCTGGTTGCCTGTGGGGTCTGGGGTGTGCGTGCACTCAGGGCCCGGCTGAAGGAATTATTACGATGCACTATAGCTCTCTTGCGTGTCCCCACGTGTTCCTGTTGGCACCCTTTAAGCCGGAGAACAACCTGAGACAGTTAGATCAGGAGAGCCACCTTTGCTGGGAGTTTCTAAAAGCAGGTTTTGGGCTGGTCACCATCCGTGGTGAGCCGAGTCATGGACCTCCACGTCCCTCACCCCCCCCCCCCGGGCTGCCTTCCAACCCCACAGTGCTGCACATGGCAAGGGAAAAATGCCCTGTCCCCTTGACCACCTCTCCTCGTTGCATCAAATCATCCTGCCTTTCTTAAACACTGAGGAAAGCAGAGAGACTCCCTGGCTGCTAAGCTCTGGTGCTTTCCAGAACCTGTACGCCACCGACGTGGCGTGGCCGTTTCAGCTGTGAAAATATACGCAAACCCAAGGCCAAACGTTGCCCTCCCCCGGTCTGGCTTTGAAATGTTGTTTATTAGCATAATTCTGTCCAGCAGTAACATTATTCAGACCCTTTTTTGTATACATTCCTTTCCCCCTTTTATTTTAAGCAGCTGGTTCAGGAGTTATTATTACAGGGAACACCAGAGGAACAGGGAACAGCAGGTTCAATTTGCTTCTCTGTTCTCATGCTGGAGCCACAGCGCCGCCTGCTGTTGACCAAAGGAAGAGCCAGAGGATGCCTTTCAGGGCACTCGAGGTGGGTGCAATCAATCTGCCTTGTGTTGTGTATTGATCTGTATTCCTATTATCTGTACTTGCTTATGTTGAAGTAACTGCCTTCCTGTTCCAAAGGGAACAGGCCTATTGGTTTATTCAAGTGCTGCATTTGGATCCTCGATCCTATTGGTTTCTGTTCCTGTTCCAAAGGGAACAGGCCTATTGGTTTATTCAAGTTGCTGCATTTGGATCCTCAATCCTATTGGTTTCTGCCAAAAGGCAGCTTTGTGATTGCTTGTAATTGTTCCCTCCAAAATGTATCTTTTCCTAGCCAGTCCTCGCTCCTATAAATGTAGCTCCCTCTCCCCAGTCCCCAGTCTTGTTCTCTCCCTGAATAAAGAGCTGTTACACTAGAAGCTGTCTCCAGCCTGCTATGTCAAAGAGCTGAAATCACTTGCTGAAATCACTAATCCCCACTTCACAACACCTTGTTTTCGGAAAAGTCACCCACAGCTGATGATGCCATCAGCCTCATGCGGTGCAACAAGATTTGAGCCGAAATCCCTTGTCAGAAGAGAAGGCAAAGAACCCCCAGCCTTAGGGAGCCTTAGGGTTCTGTTTTAGAAACCAGCTCCCAGTCTGAGACAGTCACCATTATGCTACACAACATCCTGGGAGCGGAAAGAAGAGACTATTTTGGCAACCAATAACCATCAGTGATCTAAATGATAGTGTTCAGTTCTTGCAAACGTAACCCCGTGGCTTCCTTTAAGGAGTTGATCCATCCCGTATGCGGTCTCCTCTCTTCCTGCTGTCTTCCACCTTTCTCAGCATGACGGTCTTTACCAGAGAATGGTGCCTTCTCGTGAGGTGCCCAAAGTACGGACAACCTCCGTGTCATCATCGTTTCTGCCTCCACAGAGAGTTAAGGCTTGCTTCTCTTTAAGAACCACTTGTTTATCTTTCTGGCAGTCCAGGGTATATACAAAGCTGTCTCCTCCAGCACTATATTTCAAACAAATTAATTTTAGGGCAGCGTTTTAATATATTGTATTTATTGAATTTAAATGTTTTATTACTTTAATTTTATTGCAACTTGATGTTTTAATTGTCTAAATTGTTTACTTTGATTATGAGCCGCCCAGAGACCTTTGGGTAGTGGGCGGTATACAAGCTAAATAAATAAATAAATAAATAAATAAATAAATAAATAAATAAATATTATTATTATTATTTTCCTGGCAGCTTTCTTAGCTGTCCAGCTTTCGCACCCATACAGGTAACCCAAGAGGGAGCTGGTTTCAAAGGATTAGAACTGGGAGCCCCCCCCCCCAAAAAAAGAGCGACGAGTTTGAATCTTGTGCTTTGGAGCCATAGAAGGGACAGATCCATAGGGAGTAAAAAGAGCTGTGAGTAATCAGGAAGGTTTGCAGAGTAAACAGTTAGTGGCAAAAGGTCACAGAGACATCGCTTCTTTTCCGTAGGGTGGTGGTAGCTGCCAAGTGGTGCCCCTTGCCGGTCTAAATATTTCAGCAGAAAGTGGGTACCTCCATGGGAGTATTCCTCGCTTTTCAAACACTGCTCCCCTGCCAGAATCCTATTTTTAGCTGTTTTCCTGGTTATTTTTAAACGACTGGTTTGGTGGTGACGTGGCCACAAGGCAACGAACTTTACTACAACAGACAAGGGGGGGGGGTAAAAACAGCCCAAGAGTTTCTCTCCCCTGGTGAGTATCATTCACTGTGAGATCGGAGCATTAATCATCACCCTGGGTGGTACCAGCCGGGGACATTGCCTTCCCATGATGCAATGGAGATCTGCTCCCGAGATCTGGATCGGTCCCATGTCCCAGATGGCAGTTGGCTGTTAAAAGGAGCGGTGTTGAGATTTGTGTTGAGATTTCTATTTAGAGTTGTGACCTAGGGACACAAATCTGCCCAGCTCTCCCTAAACCCAACCAGGAGGGAAGCTGTTCCCATCCCTGTTTTTTGCCATTTGCATTTACAGTAGGATCTGCTTATCCGCAGGATCATTAACCACTGGTTCATTTATCCACGGGGAAAATATTAAAAATATTTAAAGAAAAACCCTAAAAAGAGCCCATTTCTAAAGTTGAGGTTACTAGCACTTCAGAACCAGAGTGGGCCAAAGAAATTGGAAGGGGCTGCATCTGATCCCCCGTGGATAAGGAAGTCCTACTGCATCTCTTTGTGTGTGGTGTGTGTGTTGGAAGTGGGCCCCTGCAGATACGGGGGACCCATTGTATATGGTTTGATTACAATAAATGCTGCTCTTGGGAGAGATGGGAACTCACCAAAAAAGCAGCACTGATACCTTGCTCCTTCTGGACTGACCAGAAGGACCTGTTGATGACTTCACATAGAGATCTGGAGGATCTGGTTAATGACCAGAAATAAATAATTCATTCATTCACATAGAGGTTGTCACCCGTTCTCACAGGAGTTGCTGGGCCCCAAACCTGGCTGTGACTTTCGGCATAAAGTGTGCTCACTCTGCTTCAGAGCAATTGCCCCACTCATGACCTGAGTATTCTATTATACAATTTTAGAACTGGGAGTCTTTAAAAATTTCAATCTGAAAGGAGGGGAATCATAGAGCTAGGATTATGTAAAAGAGAGGCTCATACCTCTACAGTAGGACTGCCATATCCGTGGGAGATCGGTTCCGGGAACCCTGTGGATAGCAAAATCCGTGGATAAGATCAAACACTCTTATCCCAGGGTAATGGTAGCAACTAGGGTGCCAGGCCGAACGCTTTCGCACCCGGTCAGCTGCCCTCTTTGCCACCAAGCTCAGCGGCTGGCCTGGGGGGGGGGGCTGTGACGGTGGCGGCAGCAAGGGGTAAAAAAAGAAAACTTACCACTGCTGGGAGTTTTGAACTTCCCAGTCAAACTTCCAGATCAAAGGCCAGTTGGCCAGGTAGGTCCTTAAAGTCATCACCCCACCTCTCTGGAGGGTGGCTGGCCGGCGGCCGCTGGCACCACCCCTGCACCCGCTGATCACTGACCGCAGATAACTGAATCCACGGTTGGTGAATCAGTGGATGTGGGGGGTCGTGTATCAAACAGGAACTGGAACAAGTGAGAGCAATAAAACACCTGCTTCTCCCACCTTTTCCTGTTGGAGTTTATTTACTACTCAACCAGCATGAGCTTGGAGAAAGGCGAACGGATCCTCTGCATGCTGGGTAGTGTAGTTCTGTTTACTGCTTCCTTCACTGACCAATTAACTAACCACTCCCGAGTTGTTTAAATTTGTTTACTGTGTTCCCTCTTTGTTCTGAGGGAGGCGGGGTGGGGGTGGGAGGCTCTGCTAAGCATCTCCTGTCCACCATGTTCTCGAGCCATGCGCTCTGAGGGAACTCCCTTTTGGTGTCCTTTTTGCTTTTGCCTTATTTTTCTACCTGAAAACTTCTCAGATACCTGATGCTGGCTGTTTGTTACTGCAGCTCTTTGAATCAAGAATCTACCTGCAATTAGAAAGTCATTTCCGTGAGTAAAGATCTCCTTTTTCCTTTTTACCTCTTCAACAAAGTGCCTGTGTGGTTCCTTAAACTGGTGCATTTTATGCTGTGGGGTGAGTGTATTTTGGGGGAAAGGAGGGGGGTGCATGGGGTGCATAAGGTTATGGTTGTTGGGGAGGAGAGATGAGGTGGGTGGAGATATTCATAGAATCATATATGCAAGGGGCCTATAAAGCCACTGAGTCTGAATGTTCAATGTAGCTGCTCAATGGAAGAATCCAAATCAAAGAGTACCTGCCAGGTAGTTGTCTACTTTTCTATTGATGATTCCAGTTGTGAAACTCCACCACCTCTCGGGGAAATTGGCTCCATTTCCGTACGGCTCTAAAGTTAAAAAGCTTTTTCTTGATAGTCAACATTAATCTGACTTCCTGTCATTTCAGCCCATTGTTGTGTGTCCGGCATCCCAGCATTTGAGGTACCATCATGGCTTGTAACCTGCAATGGACTTTTCTTCCAGGAATCTCTCCAATCCCCACTTAAAGGCATCACTACATCCTGTGGCAGGGAGTTCCACAGGCTAAAAACATGCTGAGTAAAGAAATCTTTTCTATTGTTTTCACTTTCCCAACCCTGGTTTGAGTGGATGCCCCAAAGAACTGGTGTTGTGTGAGATGGAAAAGAGCTCTCCTCTATCTATCCACATTATCCATGCTATGCATAATTTTGTACGTCTCAGTCATTTCTCCCCACATGTGCCTTTTTTCCAGACTAAAGAGCCCCAAATACTGCATCACCTTTCCTCATAAGGGAGGTGCTCCGGCCCCATCATCATTATAGTCACTCTCCTCTGCACCTTTTCCAGTTCCCCGGTGTCTTTTTTGAAATGTGGTGACCAGAACAGTACACAATACTCCAGATGCGGCCTTAATATCGTTTTGTACAATGGCATTATAACGTTAGCTGTTCTTTTCAATCCCCTTTTTGATTATTCCTAGCATGGAATTTGCCTTCATCACGCTGGATTGACACTTGCATTGAGATGTCCACCAGCACATCGAGATCTCTTTCCTGGTACGTCACAGATAGCTCAGAACCCATTAGCTAATAAATAAAGTTTTTATTTTTATTTTTTATTTTTTTTGCCCTAATGCATTGAAATGCATTTTCCATTTTGTAGCCCATTCTCTCTCCTCTCGGAAAGATCCTTCTGGAGCTCTTCTGGTGTTTACCACCCAGAAAAGTTTCATGTCATCTGCAAACTTGGCCACCACGCTGCTTATCCTTGTCTCCAGGTCCTTTATGGACAGATCCCTGAAATCCCAACTGAGGAATTTCTAGAGGAAACAATAGACTTATATGCAAGGAAGAAAATTTATCCGGTACGATTTCTTTAAAACACTACCAACCATTTGAAGATCTGGTTTTGTTTTGCTTTGTTTTGTTTTTTGTTGATAAGCCATTACCATTTCCTATATTTAATAATATTGTTAATAATAATAAGATTGATTTTTGGCACACTGACAAAGAATATTATTTTCCTTTAAATTTATATACCCCTTGCCCTCCTGCACCTCTGAAATGCCCCCCTCCCCTGAGCAAATTGTCTGAAAGAAACACTGGTGCTTTGGGATGGTATATAAGCATCACATTTGACCTTGTTTATTATCAAGCCCATTTCACTCTGCATTTCCCTCCCCTACAGACTGGAATCGACTCAAGAGCTTTTCAGGCATCCGCTACTTCTCCACTCCTTGCTGGCACCACTGTAACCCTGAACGACGAAGGACAGTCACGGAGATCTTTCTGAAGGTTATCTGGTGGAAACATCCTGCTTTTCTAACTCTTCTCATCTCGCCAGGCATCCCAGCTGGCAGACGGGAGAAAGAAAACCAGTGAGGGGGCGAGCGGGTGGGAGCTGGTGGATTATCCGACTGGGCAGGTCAGGGAGCCCCAGCACAGCTGGCTCAGTGCAGGAAAGCTCCTAAGCCGAACGGAGGGTGGTGGAGTCTCCTTCTTTGGAGGTTTTTAAGCAGAGGCTGGATGGCCATCTGTCGGATATATTGTGATGGGGTTCCTGCATGGCAGGGGGCTGGACTGGATGGCCCTGGAGGTCTCTTCCAACTCTAGGGTTCTATGAGTTTCCTCTTTGCAAAGAAGATACTGTGGGTAACTTCAAAAGAGCGATGCCGTTGAGTGCCACCTCCACCTGGCCTTTGGGGAACCCATTCTGTCCTGCATTTCCAACCTCATTCCAGCTCCTGCAGCCGTTTCTGGCCACCGATCCAGCCGTGCTGGGGCCTGGCTCCTCAAACCTCTAGCAATGCTTCCCATACAAGGAAACTGTTCTTTTGGTAAAAAAGTAAAACAGTTCCAACTTTATGCAAATAGGAAAATCTTGCAGCAATGCCAAAAACACATTATCTGCATTTGATTCTTTCTCCGGCTGGGCAGGCCTTTCTACCATTTATGGTGTTTTGCCTTGTCCCTTCGGGTTTATTTAGCCTTCAGGCCTGGATGCTGACATGCAAGGGGATGGGCCTAGCCGTTCCCAGACCGTGGGATTCCCCAGATGTTCTTGGACTGCAACGGCCAGAAGCCCTTGCCTTCACCATTAGTGGCAAAGGCTTCTGGGAATTGCAGTCCAAGAACATCTGGGGATTTGTGCCTTCAGCCCCTCTGGTTCTCTGTTGGATTTTGGTTTTCAGGCCTTGAAAGTAACTAGTTGCATGTACTGGATTTCCATGTCACTAAGCAGGACCCCCATAGCCATGGGGGGTGGGGGTGGTTCCAAGCCAGTCCTGTGGATGCTGAAAAAATGTGGGTTAAAGTGGGCACTATTTTTAATATCCAACCCTATACATTTATTTATTTATTTATTTATTTATTATTACATGTATATACCACCAAATCTTCCAAAGCGGAACTCTGGGCGCTGTACACTAAAACCAGACAACGGCAAGCAAACATAAAAACATAGTGCGGTCTTTGGCTCCCTCTAGTGGTTAGTACTGATTACTTCATCTTTAGAAATCTATACAGCATTTCTAGGGTTTTTCTTATAAGATTTTAAATATTTTTCAGACCATGGATTGATTGGTGAATCAGGGGATAGGGATTAGGAGGGGATCCTATTGTACTTCAGTTTTGCTTAAGATCTATTTATAAGTTATATTTTTTTTTAAATAAAGGAATATTTTAAAATACTTGAAAAGCAGTTGCAAAATTCCATTCTGGCACAATGAGCAACTTTTAAAGTTGCTCTTTAATGTCCGAGAGACCAAAATGGTCAGCTCTGAAAGTAAAAGGCAAACAACAACAACAACAACAACATGTATAGGCATATGCAGGAGAAGCCATCTGTTAAGAGATCTTGGACCTTGAGATGCAAGAAAAGGGACTGAGATGTCCAAACCGACACCTCCGGTGTCAGCACGACACTTCAAAAGACATTGTTTGTGTAAGGCAGGAGAAAAAGAGGACCATAGAATTTATATGGCCCATTTCTCCCCGTAGGTAGGGCACCCAGGGTCTTACAACAGATAAAACTATGAAACCAACACATTGTTCTGATGAGGAGCTCATTCTATCTCTTGGGCTCAACTCAAGTAGACCCATAGAAGCAGTCATTCTTGTGGGATTCTATATCAAAGATCCCCTTTCATCCGATGAGTCTGTTGTACAGGTGGATTTCACCCTACGTATTTTACTACTATATTTTACGTTTATTGCTCTGTTCCTGCTTTATCCGGGGTTTTCCAAGGAGATCGTTTTTAATCTGAGCTATATTAGTGTGAATTCAGTGGCTTATTTGGGTGCGTAGAAAGGGGGATATTAAGTAAGTAATAAAGGTGTGGTAGCCCACATGGCTGACAGCCTTGAAATAATGGCACATACAAAGCAGAAATAAAAGAGAAAAAGAAGGACAAAAAAAACCCACAAACCCATAAATAATATTAACATAAAGATGTACAGCAGCTGCTGGTGGTTGAGTGCCTGTGATACTATGCTTTCAATGTTAGTTTCCATCACTCATAACTTTACATGGAAATTTTAGTCCAGTGTTGGTGAACCTTTTAGAGACCGAGTGCCCAAACTGTGATCCAAAACCCACTAATTTTTCGCAAAGTGCCAATACAGCAATTTAACCTGAATACAAGTGGCTGTGAAGGGGCAATGTCGGGTGACCACAAAAAGGGCTCCAAGTGCCACCTTTAGAGGCACCCGTGCCATAGGTTCACCAACACTGTTTTAGTGTCTCTTTAACTACTCACGGTCTCTTGCAGCTTTAATGTAATGTTTTCATTTAATGCTTTAAAAGATGTCCCTCAATTTCCTGTTCTCAATACCTGAATACATCTTAATTGTACTGGACTGTAGATTGTCCCTCATTACTGTAAGTCGCTTTGGGTCCTTTTCCAAAGAGAAAGGCGGGGTAAAAATACACTAAAATAAAATAAAAATAAAATAAAATACCGGCGGCGACCTCTAGAGGGAGGGAGAGATCCGCCTCGGGAGGGACTTCGGGGGCTCTTCATCAAGGCGGTGCACTTCCTCCTTCCGGCCACGAGGGGGCGAAGCAAGGCGAGAGAGTGGGGGAGAAAAGAGCGGCAGGCGCCCCGGAAGAGGAAGTGGGTGTCGCCCGGAAGAGGAAGTGGGTGTCGTATAAGCGGAAGTGGATGCTTTTACTACAAACCGGAAGTAGTTGCTGTCCCCCCCTCCCTCGAAAGCCATGAACGCGCCGCCGGCTTTCGAGTCTTTCTTGCTGTTCAAGGGGGAGAAAAAGTGAGTGGTTGAGCCGGAAAGCGAGGAGGGGAGGAAGGGGCTCCCTGAGGTGGGGGTGCCGTAAAACGAGGAGCCGGGGTGGGTGGGGGTAGGGCGGGGAAGCTTGTGGGGCCCCCGAGGAGTGGGGGTTGGGTACTACAAATCCCATCGTCCCGTCCCACCTCGGCCAGGCAGTCCGAAGGGCTGAGCCCCAACGCCTGAGCCCCAATCCGCGAACCAGGATTGAGCGCAACGCCTGAGGCCCGTCATTAGCAACGGTCATCCTAGAAGAGTGACTGTGGCTTTTATTTTATTTTATTTTATTTTATTTTATTTGGAACAGGTGATACCATTAGGCTGCTATAAAAATAACAAAACATTGCTAATATTTCTAGGGGGGAAACCCTCTTCCTCAGAGCAGGACGGATAGGTTGTAACATGGCAAAAGATGGATTTACCAGGAATTAACACCTGTTCCACTTTTGCATTTCTCTTTTGTGATGGCTACAACGGCTCCTTGAATTGTTTTATTTCATTTGTTATTTAAAATCTTAGGACTTTAAGAATCTTAAGAAACTGCTTGGCATATTTTCCATCTTCCCAAGGATCTAAGAAATAACTCTCCTGGCAACTCCCATCTTTTGCCCTGTTTTAAGCTGTTGGTGCAGCTTCGAGGAAGTGGGGTTTTGCCCTCGAAATATTTGCAACTTTTTTTGTTATTTTTCTAGCAGCCTAAAGGTATCATCTGCTCTACTTTTGTATTTGAAATCTTAGGGTAACTATTATGTTTTTGTCCGCACTGAGGAACGTGGCTCCCTCCGGATCTGACTGTTATATTTTTAGGACTCGCAGTCATAACTGGTCGGAGGCGTTGAGGTCCAGCTGGCTGAGGGATTCTGGGAGGGGTCCAGAAAACAAAACAAAACAAGGGCTGGAGAGCTGGGGGGGTGAGGGAGGAAATGGAGGTCACGAGTTGGGGGTGGGACTCCCCCCCCCTTACAAGTCCCAGGAGGGAACTGAACCCTGAGCGCTCCCAGGAGAAGGGGCTGGGGAACCCCTTCTGGAAATTGCCTTGATAAGATAATGATAAGAATAATCATTATTATATATGTACAATAACATATTCGTTTTAAAAGAGGTGGCCATGTTAGTCTGTGCTAGCATATCAGGCAAAATCAAAAGGGGGGAGGAAGGAGAGTGGGTGGGCGGGGGGGGCACACAAAAAAGAGAAAATTAGAAGGGGAAAAAAGACAACAGAACGTAGGTGACAGGTCACTGCCTGTGAGACATAGCCCTACACCTATGAGGGGTTTGAATGTTTTACTTGGGAATTCTGTGTTCTATTTTATTCCCTCTTGTCTGAGGAAGTGGGCTTGATCCATGACAGCTCATGTTGAAATATAGTCTTTAAAGTGCCGCATCGTTTTTATCCCCACCCCCCGGGAAAAACCTACTACAATACTTTTTAATTTTAGCAGCCTTGTGGATTATGGGGGCTGTAGTCCAAATGTAGGGAATTCTTGGCATTATGAGTGAGCCTTGCTGCCCATGTCCCAACTGTTCAGGAAGCTACGGATGCTCAGGCACTGGACTCTTTGTCCATTAGCCTTATTTAAGATTATTTTAAAATTTATGCATTTTTAAAAAACTGATCTTTCTGGGTTCAGGGCAAAAGCTAGCGAAAATCAGGATTCCAGCGTCTGAATATCTCTGGGTTCCTGAACACTGGTTGTTGGGTAGGAAGGCAAAAATGAAGACTGAAGTGTACAGGCTGGAGTATTACATGTAAAGGAACCAAATGTCATAGTCAAATCATATGTACAAATCTGGCACTTTCCTGCTTTGAGTAATGTAATCAGATTTTGTCAAGAGTCGATAAACTGAAAAGCTCAAACAAAAATTTTAAAAAACATTTTTGGGGTGATTTTATCAGTGGCTGTAAAAAGCGGGAAGGTAAACAGTGTTCCGTGCGCAAAAATGTGTTCAGCCATGCCAGCCACATGGCCACGGACTTGCACAACACTGGCTCTTTGGCTTGGAAAGGGAGATGAGCACCACCCCTAGAGTCGGACACAACTAGCACGCAAGTACAGGGGGAACCCTTCCTTTTACCTATTATTTTCTTTGGCTTGCACATACAGTGCAAAAGTCGTGGGGCTTAAAGAGCAGTAGCTCTTTCTACCCTCATCCACACCCAACCTCCCCAAAGTCAGAAGTAAAAATAAAACAACAAACAAACACTGAGCGATGAGGATGACCGATCGTATCACTCAAAAAATAGGTTTTCTCGCCGGTGTGTGTGTGTCTTTTCATTTTTCCCTGGTTCATCCTCAGCTGCTTTAGGGGTGGGGGGAGGGAGAAAAAGAGCTAAGGTTAAGAGGGTGAATGGATGTGGTTTGTTAAGGAGGGTTCCCTGGGGTGGGGGAAACTCATAAGAACCTAAGAAGAGCCCTGCTGGATCAGGCCAAAGGCCCATCCAGTCCAGCTTCCTGGAACTCACGGTGGCCCCACCAGATGCATCTGGGAGCGCACGAGACGAGATCTCTATCTCCCAATACCACTCCCCTGCATCTGAACTCCTCTTTGTCAATGCCCCAAGCATCTGCTTAGTTTGCTTAATGTTTAATCCAGCTCCTTACTCAGACTCACACCCTTCGGAGTCACACTTACCCAGGGCAACACTGTCCACTGTGTGTGGCAGTGGCTTCTTCAGGTTTCAGGGTGGGAGGCTTCCCAGCCCTGCTGTCACGTATTGAAAACGGGACCTTCCGCACCTGAAATCCTCAAGGTGCGCAGTCACAGTCTCTCCCCAAACCCTTCCCAGGCTTGCTCGTTAGAGTTTTTGTACTGGTGGAGACGAGTCTTGGGTCCTCGTGTGTTCCGAACCAAACCTCACATGCTTTTGTTGAGTGGCAGCGATGTTTGGTTCCACCGGCAAGGCAGGAATCGAACCCAGGACATTTTTTGCCATGTGCGACACAATTAAGATTTACTGTGATTTCATGCTTAGGATGTGTGCACATCATACATTTTTGTTTTTGTTTTCAAGTTGTTGGACCCCACCGCACATTATAGTCCCAGGAGGCACCATCATCATCTCAGCGTTTCTAGGGCCTCTATTGGTCTTAATATTTCCCTGGAGAGTTTGGTTAGAGTCTCATGTTCCCCACGCAAGAAAAGAGATTTACAGAGGTGGCAGGGCACGTAAACCTGTCAGCCACGCATACTCCCGGTGATCTCAACTAGATCTCCTCCACGGAGGCCCAGTAGGGTTTGAACTCACAGCCGCTGAGTTCAAACCCTACTGAGGAGGCCTCTTCCAATGCCATCATTTTGGAAGTCTAGGATTCTAATTCATTAACTTCAAAAGAGAAATGTCGTCTGTGACCCGGATATGTCTATTGCGTGGTGCATGGTATTTGAAAAGCTTCATGGTTTCTTTAAAAATACACTGTAGCTCAAATATGCCTTTTTCTTTCTTCCTTCTTCCAGGATTACAATAAATAAGGATACAAAAGTACCCAATGCCTGCCTGTTTACCATTAACAAGGAGGATCACACCCTTGGGAATATAATTAAGTCGTGAGTATTGGGGTCTCTTTTTAAAAAAACCAATTCCCCAACTAGGGGGGAAAAGGTGTTGTGAAATTCTAGGGGTCGGGGTGAGGATACAACACTGCCAGATGTAGCAGAATCCTTTATGTTAAATGTGTTTTGTTTCTGCTATTTTTAACGCCCAATTCCGTTTTTAATTAATTTTGATGGTAGAAAAAGGAAATGGTAGCCCCTTCAGGGTTGCCACTTTCTCGAAAGTGAAGGAAACTGAAATTGGTTAGGGAAAGACAGGGAAATTTGTCTGAATTTGGGAAAAGTCAGGGAAATTGGAGTTAAATATATTATTTCTAACTTGATTATTACTGCAGTTTCAAAACTGTAAATTTGTAATGTGGCTTCGGAGAAACCATTTTTATTTAATTTTTAATATACCTTCAAAGCAATAATAAAAATGTTATGGCATTTGTTTGCATTCAGAGTTTACTTGAAGTTTGTATCTCGGTGCAATTTTGGGTGCAGCTGCAAAACCGATGTTGGTGCAGTTAATGTTGAAAGAAGCTGATACTAAATCTCCTACTTTGACAAATCTTTTTTGAAGTTGGGGCTTGTGTAGTTGTAGAGCGGAACGTTTCATTAAGCCTTGCATTAATGCAACACAACCTATTCATTTTTCAAACTTGGTGGTCAGGGAAAATGACAAAAGTTGGTTAGGGAAATGAAAAATAAAAGTTTAGTGGCAACCCTGCTCTTTTTTCTAGAGTATTTTATTAAGTATTCCATTTAAATGTTCTGGGCTGTATATTGTCCTGCATTATTGAAAGCCACCTTGGGACCTTTTCCAAGGAGAAAGGTGAGGTAAACATGTTCAAAATAAATAAACAAATCCCATAGACTGAAAATATTAAAAGAAAAATCCCCCATAAATATATTTTTAAATACTAATGTTAGCAGAATTGGATGTAAATAGAAGCCATGGAACGTGCCATTTATAGCATTAGCTATTATAATAGTGTTCACCATAATCTGCGTTTTTTGGCATCCAAGGGGCAGGGAGGTTGTAACTTACCCCCACAGATACGGAGAACCTACAACCATCTCAGTCCAGATTTACAAAGTGGAAGCCATCTTTGCATCTGCCAGAGACTGGATGCAAACGGGTAACCTTTTGGCCTTAAGAGCAGGGGTGTTAAAATTCTGCTCAGACTACAAAGCTGCTGAAACCAGCAACCTCCAGAGACATCGCTTCTCACAGACACGTACCTTCAATTTCTGGACTTTTGTCTGCAGTTTTTTGGCCCAGCACAGAAGGACCAAATACTCAGGACCAGAATCAGCGGTGTACCTTCATTTGAAGGACATAGGGCAGTCATAGGGCATGAGGATGTACACATAGGGCAGTCATAGGGCATAGGGCAGTCATAGGGCATGAGGATGTACACATATTAGACAGAGAAGAGAGGTGGTTTGAGAGAGGGGTCAGGGAAGCCATTCATGTGAGCACTGAAAACCCCTCTCTCAACAGAGGTGGGGGATTCAGACACAATCTGTCTGACACTTATCAGGCTGCGATTCCAATAATACCCAGACAAATAAAAAATACTTCACGCCTCCACCCCCAAGGCCATAGCTAATGACCCATACTTTTTGGGTGTTGGGAAGGCTGCAGAGGTGGGACTTTCACGCACCTTAGGCCAGCCATCGTCCACCTAACAAGCCTCTTCAGACCAGAGTTGGGCGAAATTAAAAGTCTCCCACCAACTTGCCTCAGAATGAAGAAGCTAGCTGGATACGTAGCGAAATGTTTCACTCTAATAAGAATAGAATTCCAGTTGCCATGACTCAACCTCCGGTTCTATCTGGGGAAGTTGTGCTATGCCTGAAGAAGTGGAATTTTGTCCAAAAAAACTTGTGTTTGGTTTAAATGTGTTAGTTGTCCAGTAAAAAGTATCACTCATTCTTACATTGATGTAACCGTGGGAAACTACATGGCCATCTTTTTGTTTATTCTGGGATACAGTGATGAAAGGTATGTCAGGTGGTAGGATGAACAAGGCTAGTGTGGCATGCTTGAACTTGAGGCCGGAGCAAGGCCCCCAGCCATTAATCTCACACCAACATTTCTAGAGTGAGATTAGTCTTTGAAAGTATATACAAAAGTGGAACAGGTGATACCTTTAGGCTACTATAAAAATAACAAAGCATTGCTAATATTTGGGAGGGCAAAACCTCCTTCATCAGAGCAGTACCATAGGTTTTAGCATGGCAAAAGGTGGATTTGCCCGGAGTTATTTCTTAGATGTAGAGTCCATGGCAAGATGGGGAAAAAGCCAGGCAGTTTACTTGAGGCACAGTTCTTAGGCTGCCTCCAAATTGAAGGGAGGGAGGTGTTCATAATTGTCCCAGTCCTTCCAAAGTCATGTCACGGCTCTCACGTACACACATTCACTCCTCAATGTGACTTGCCGAGACCAAAAGCCCCTGATTTGTCAGCGAGGGGGAAGGGGGTTGGTGCTGAAGGCCCATGCATTTCATTTGAGGATTGGGATAAAATTTGGAAAAGTCCACTGAGTGTAGCCAATTGAATCAAATAATTGGCAAAGGCACGGGAGAATCTCACCGCCCATGGCGTTTTCTCCTCCAGGCAGCTGCTGAAAGACCCTCAGGTGCTCTTTGCCGGCTACAAGGTCCCCCACCCGCTGGAGCACAAGATCATCATCCGCGTCCAGACCACGCCCGACTACAGCCCCCAAGAGGCCTTCACCAACGCCATCACGGATCTCATCAGCGAACTTTCCCTCCTGGAGGAGCGGTTCCGGGTAAGCCGCCACCTTCTCAGCCGAGTCACAGCCTCTTTCTCTGATGGGGGAGGAGGAGGGAGTTTGGCCACTGCTGTTCCCACCATGACCCCTTGGTCGACGCCAGGTTGACATGGCAGGCCAGAACTTGGCGCGGTGGGGCTTTCTTTCAGAGGCAATTTTAAAGAGGGAAAGAGCACCCCTGGAGTCAGCTTTGGTTAGCAAAATGTGTGTAGAGAGGGGGGGAAAGGATGCCTTGATGTTGACGCCTTCTCTGTAGGAGTTTTAAGGCAGCATGTCCAAACTTTGGCCCTCCAGATGTTTTGGACCACAACTCCCACAGTCCTTTGTCATTGGCAATCTAAGCTTAGAATTCTGGGAGTTGTGGTCCAAAACATCAGGAGGGCTGAAGTTTGGGCATGCCTGTTTTAAGGGAAACTGGTCTTTCAGCAAGAAATGAAGGATGTTAATTTTTCCAAACATTCCTCTTCCCTCTCTCTGTTCCAGGTGGCTATCAAAGATAAGCAAGAAGGAATTGAATAGCAGCACCATTTCCTAGCATGCTGTTTGTAAATAATTTCGTTATCCCAAGATTGCCTGGCTACTGAAGGGCAAACTCTGGAAGTAGATTACTGAACTGTGTAAGTTGTTGAGAGGAAACAATTTTTCTATTGGTTCATCAGTTGTGCTTTTATTTTTATTTTTCAAAAAAATCTGAATTGATTGCTTTGGGAAAAACAATGTGTTTTTTCTAGTAAAAATACAACATTGTATCTTAAGACCTGTTATCTTAGGAGAAATGTATTTTCTAAGTTATAGAAGAGTCTAGATGTATTGGGCATATTAATTTTTGTAAGGTTGTCATGAGCATCATTTGTTAATTGCATCCCAAAGTCTTTTGCTATCCCTGAATGGAACATGTTTTTAGGGTCAGTGTTTGAGGCACACTGTTTAATATTACAATAGGACCCCTGTATCCACGGGATCGGTATCCACAGTTGGGGCCAACTGCGGTCTAAGAAGATTAAAGAGAAAATTCCAGAAATATAGTTAGTCCCTTAATAGTCATCTCGTTTACCAGATCCGTACCGCCGTTCTTGGCTTCAAGTCACCCTTCCTTTTTTGCTGAGAAATGGCCACAAAGCGCAAGATAGTTGAGTTTCAGAAACCGGACGTGCCCAAGAGAAGCCGCCAAGTGCTGACCTTGAGTGAAAAAGCGAAAATCCTCGATTTGATCGGGAAAGAGAAAAAATCGTTCGTTGAGGTAGCTAGGATGTACGGCAAAAACGAATCTTCCATCCGTGGGATTGTGAAGCAAGAGAAAGAGATCCGGGCAACTCTCGCCGTCGCCCCCGAGACGGCCAAGGTGATGGCCACCGTCCGGGACAAGTGTTTAGTGAAGGTGGAGAAAGTGTTAAATTTGTGGCTGGAAGACATGAACAGGAACGGGGTGGCCGTGGACAACAACGTGTTGCGCCAGAAAGCCCTGAGCCTGTACCAAGATTTCAGCAAGGGGTCCCCCGAGGTCAGCGACAGCAAGCCCTTCATTGCAAGCAAAGGCTGGCTGCACCGCTTCCGGAATCGCTTCGGGCTGAGGACGGTCTGATTCCCCGAAGAGGCCATGCTGGCTGAGGACGAAGCCGTGGCCACTTTTCCCGAAGAGCTGAAGGAGCTGATTGAGGAGAAAGGCTATCATCCCAAGCAAGTCTTCAGCTGCAGCGAAACCGGACTGTTCTGGAAGAAAATGCCCGAAAGAACCTACATCCATAAATGTGCCAAGCAGGACCCAGGGCGCCTGGCGTGGAAGGACCGGTTAATTCTCACCCTGTGCGGCAATGCCGTCGGTCATATGATCAAACCCGGCGTCGTGTACAGGGCCAAGAGCCCTCGCTCCCTCAAGGACAAGGACAGGAATTACTTGCCCGTCTTTTGGCAATACGACCGCACCGCTTGGCTGACGGACTGCTTGTTTATCGAATGGTTCCGCGAATGTTTCGTCCCAGAAGTGAAGGAATATTTGGAGCAGGAAGGGCTGCCGTTTAAAGCCCTGCTGATCATCGACAACACGCCCGGCCATCCCGAATCGGTTTGCTGCGAAGATGGAAACATCGACGTGGCGTTTTTACCCCCGCAGACGACGCTCTCGCTTCAGCCCCTGGAGCAGGGCGCCATCCAGCGCGTCAAGGCCACCTACACTCGCCTCGTGTTTGATCGCCTCCGGATGGCCGTGGACGCCGACCCGAATCTGGACATCATGCAGCACTGGGAATCGTTGACCATCGCGGACGCCATCGCCTTCATCCGCGCCGCCGTGGACGGATTAACGCCCGAGACCGTCAACGCCTGCTGGAAAAAAATATGGAGCGACGTTGTGAAGGATTTTCGGGGCTTCCCCGAGATCGACGGAGAAGTCCGGAGAATCATTGACGCCGCGAGGCAGATTGGCGGAGAAGGGTTCGTCGACATGATCGAGGAGGAAGTGAAAGAGCACCTCAAAAGCCCTTGGGAGGTGCTGACCAACGACGAGTGGGAAGAACTCATGAAGTCCTGCACGGAGGAAGAGGAAGAGGAAAAGGAGGAAGCCAAAGAAGAGCCAGCCATGTGGACGGTCGAGAAATTTGCCGAAGTCTTTCAGATTGCGCAGGCTTTAAAGGACAAGATCATGGAGTCGGATCCTTGGATGGAACGCAGCATTAAAGTCAACCGCATGGTCACCGAAGCGTTGCAGCCCCTCCAGCAATGTTTTGACGAGTTAAAAAAAATGAAATGACTTCCAGTCACAAGGTTCTTATTGGCAGAAATGGGAGAAGCCTTCGGCTATCAAAGATCCCCTACCCTTGGCCCAGTTGGCGTGTGAAATCCAACCGACAACCTAACATTGTCATTGCTTGATGTAGTGGGAGCTCCCCCTCCCCCCGCCCAAAGATGATCGTTCTTGATGGAGGGCCTGAAGGTCAACAGGAGCCCACTGCCACATCACAACACTTCTCTCATTCACCTCACTTCACCTCATCGTGAAAGAAAGGTGAGTGTGGGATCATTTTCGAGACAGACCACATTCCCTTAGCTTTTATTATAAATATCCTCTTTTATTATTCATTATTGTTAATGTCTTATGTCCCACATATGAAGGAGACTTAAACAGCATTTGCAGTTGTGTTTTGCTACTGAACACGGTGGGGCTCGGAACCTGTCTTCTGTGGATACGGGGGCAGGGGGGGGGTTCCTGCTGTAATTAAATCCAGTTTAAATGGAAGGATAGGTGCACCACTAAAAAAACCCAACCTCTGTGCCTTGCGTGCATGTCCACCCATCGCATTTCGCTTTAGACTCTTACTGCAGAGACCATCTTTGTGTTGCTCTGAGCCAAATACCCTGCTCTCGAGGTGAAGGAACTGGCAGGAAGGGTGGGCTCTTTTCCAGCTATTTTGCAGGAAAAAAATGCTCCCATCCAGAAGGCTGAGGCTGCCTTGGGATCCAGTTACCAGGATGGCATCAAAGGACCAACAGAGCAGCAACAAATCAGGCAATGAACTGCTTCATCCTAGTCTCGCCTCTGAGTCTGTGGCACTCTGCGTACCCTCTGGGACCGGATGCTCAATTTAACTGTAGTGCAAATAGTCCTGTAGGTGAGCTAGTTTTATTGCTTTCTCTGGGGACACTCCTAGAACTGCCTAGATTTTTAAAATTTTAGTATTCTTGGGTATGGCTTTGCTTCACATCTTTGTGATCCCCCCCCCCTTTTGAAGTTAGGAATTTTTGAACCCTTGTTTTTATTTGCATCGTTGTTAATAAACAAATAAAAAAGTTTTCCGCCCAGCAGTTTGGTCCTTCTGCTGCTGCCAAAGGCCTGAGCACCTTGAGGGCATTTCGGTATTCCTCCCTTACAAGGCTGGTGTGCAAATCCCGGCCAGCTGCCTTGGGGGTTTGAGCCCTGGAGCTCGGAGAGAGTCAGGTTGGCTCACCGTGTCAGGAGGGGACCCTCCTGGACATGACCCACATGAGCCAAGCTTGGGGAGTGGGGTTGAGTGGTTTGTGCAGCTCTTGCCCTGGTGGCCAGAATCTTAATGGAACCGTGTAGAGCTCTTTTTTTACCCCCTAGGTGCTGCTTGGACACAGGTGTTTCTCTCCGTGCAGTCCAGGAGCGTGCCTGCTTTTATTAGCAACGACATAATTCCTGCTGGCTCTGATTTCACGGTCATGGCACCGACTGGCACTCTTTCACCCTTCCTTTTACAGGGAAAGGGACAAATGGCAGGCCAGACACCTTGGCAGCTGAAATGGGGCTTGACAACTGTCAGTACCCATACAATAGGATTGCCTTATCTGCAGGATCAGTATCTGCTGATTGACTTGCCCATGACCTGAAAATATAAAAAACAATCTTGGCCACAAGAGGGAGCAGGAGACCATGTTATGGGTAGCGTTCGCTAGTCCGTGTTTTTCACTAGCCATGGGGTAGCGGTGGTTAGAATCAATCCTTCATGGATACACTGGTCCTACTGCATTAAGACCCTGGCCGTCCACAGGGAAAGTGAGCCTCTGTCAAGAGCGATTTAGATTAATTTGTGACGCCCACATGAGATTGCAAACAGCAGCTTCTCAGCCCCAGCAGCAGAATTCTACAAATGGCAAACTTACATGATTTGGTTTTACATAGATCGCAGCTACTACCAGGCATGCCAAATGTTTAGCCTTTCAGTTTCCTGGCCCATCACTGTGGACGTCTGGGCACTTGCACCTGTCCGTCCCCAGGCATACCGGCGTAACTCAAGGCCATCGTGGGTTGGCCCTGCTGTGTCTTTGCCTAGAACCAGCGCTAACCGAGGGGGCTGGCCCGAGTTAGCAGAAAGCTCTCCCTCCATCCATGGTTGCCCATCTTTTCTCCCTTCTGGACCGCCTCTGCTCTTTGGAAAGGGCTGGCAATACTCAGGGGCAGAAATCCATCCATGAGCCCATTCTTGGTACCAGCCAACTACTGCTGCTCTTGAACCCTAACTGTGGCCATCTCATTACACTTTGTCCCCTGAATATAAACATTTTTAAAATAACCTGGGCAAGTAGCTGGTTGTTGGGATTATGCATATGTGGAGAAAATAGGTAAGGCTACATTGTGGGTTGTCAGGCGAGGAAGAAAATTTTAATAGGTAGAACAGCCCAATAGCTTAGGGATTTAGGCTTCAGAGCCTGGGAGTTCACGGAATCCTTCGCAATGGGCTAGTTCTGACAATGATTAATTATTTTGTTGTTTTTATTCTAGTTCCCAGTGAGCCTCCAATCCAGAATAAAAGTCTAGGCACAGATTCTCTCTCTCTTTCTTTTCCAATCTTATTTTTTTAAAAGAGCTGCTTCCCGTTACCTCGTATCAAGTTTTATTAAATACTGTCCTCCTATAAAACAAATACACTTAATACACCAATAAATCAAATTCACAGTTAAAAAGATGTGGGCATCGGCAATGACGACACGTGAATCTAGCCAATCCCTTTGGTTGATTCCATTGCATTGATACATGTGGAACTTAAAATTCCCCACCCACCCGATCCATCCCGGATTATTCTCCGAACCGTCACAAATACTGCACTACTGAAACGTGGATGAGAGGAATGTGTCTCCGATTTCAAGGGGAGGGCACAGCCCGCACAGCTAGGCTTTCTTCCATATTGCGGCAATGTTTACGTCGGTCAGCGCGACCAGGTACGTGAAGGTGGGGTCCGTGACGACGTTGTTCACCAGGACATCGGTCAAGAGCTCACCGTTGGCCTTCAGTTCGGGCCACTTCAGAACCTAAACAAAAAGGGAGGAAAGTGTTCACCCAGGATCCAATGAGGCTCTTCTACTTAATTGAAAGCCGACACGTAGGCCAGGGGAGTGGGACTGGATTGCCTTGTAGGCCCCGTCCAACGCCACGAGACGAGGATTCGTTAAACAGACAAGCCACCCCATCCAACAAGACCGCGTTTCTTGGGCACACAACATAACGTGGTTGTTGCGTTTTGGATTTCCATTACAAGTTTTTCCCCTTGAGGGATTTTTTGTTGTTGTTGTTGGGAAGGAGTATTTCTCTTCAAACCACAGCGGTGCATTGAGTTTATTGCCCCACACATTAAAGGTTTATTGCCCCACACATTAAAGGTGCTGTTTTAAGCCTGCCTGAGAAATCCATCCTCAGAGAACCTTTTCCACTCGGAACCTGTCATCCTCAGGCCATGTTGGATGCGCCTCTTATTTCTTTCTCTCTCTCTCTCTCTCTCTCTCTCTCTCTCTCTCTCTCTCTCTCTCTGTGTGTGTGTTTGTGTGTGTGTGTGTGTGTGTGTGTGTGTGTGTGTGTGAGAGAGAGAGAGAGAGAGAGAGAGAGAAATCTCTACTAAGTGCTAAGCAGGTGTTACAGGGCCAAGCCACTGGATGGAACCCTGAGATTTATGTACTGCAAGACACACACAACCATTTCCCCAGGTTCAAGAACATAAGAGCCCTGCTGGAACAGGCCAAAGGCCCATCTAGTCCAGCTTCCTGTATCTCACGGTGGCCCCACCAGATGCCTCTGGGAGCGCACGAGACTAGATCTCTGTCTCCTGATCCCACTCCTTTGCATCCGGCCCTTGAAGCACCCCAGTTTTAAGGCTGGAGATGACACATCTCCATCAGGGTTTGTAACCTGGGATGGACTTTTCCTCCAGGAATCTGTCCAATCCCCTTTTGAAGGCATCCAGGCCAGATGCCATCACCGCATCCTGTGGCAGGGAGTTCTCCAGACTAACAACGTGCTGGGTGAAAAAATATTTTCTTTTGTCTGTTCTTACTCTCCCAGCCCTCCATTTGAGTGGGAGTCCCCTAGTTCTGGTACGGGAAAGGCACAGGGGACCTGCGTACCTGTGAAGGCCCTATTCTCTTGGTCGAAGAGTCTTCCTTGGCTGCGCTCAAAGTGGACAAGTGGTTGCTGAGATCGTACATCCAGACGCTTCCCTTTTCGTCACCACAGAACACGTATTCTTCTGCTGCAGGAGGAAAGCCAAAAAGGAACAAACAAACCATGCTTTCCCACGTGTTCTTCCATCTCTAACAGAATCTGAGATCGTGGGGGAGACTCCTTCCCAGACTGCAGGGAGAAACCCGAACTAACTAGCAAACACGAACAAACGTCACCATTCCGTTCTGAGTTCAAAGCAAAGCAAAGCAAAGCAAAGCCCATGCTGCATCTCTTTTATGGATGTGTGGTTTTGTTTTCTCCTGAAAGAGCTGCTTCTATTTAGAGTGGATCTCAAAGAAAGGCCCTCTGAGCTCTTAGGTTTAATTTTCAGATGGCGCCCCAGATCCCTGGGATCCGTATCCACTGATTCACTTATCTACTGTACCTGACAATACTAAACCACCCCTGGTTTATATACCAGAACTGGCCACTAGAGGGTACCAGAGAGCAATCAATGCATAGCATTAGACAGGCCTGTGTTTCTAGGGCTAGGCACTCATCCTTTGTGGATGCTGTGATCCTCCAGTTTGCTTCAGAGGTGGGATAGAGTCTCTCTACTCAGCCGAAGAGCAGCCAGCCGTGGGGCGGGGTGGGGGGGGCGAGGAAAGGCCGGCCAGCTGCTTACAGGACTGGCACGCACAGCCAAGAGGAAGATAAGGCACTGCCCTCGGTTTTTTGTGCATTTATTAAATGGAAACACCATCTGAGGGAAGACGGAAACTAGCCAGCAGTTCTTGGAGGAACTAAGTGGATTAGCACTTACTTGGGCACGTGCTGAGGGTGAGGTATGGCAGATCTGTTGAGGACCACTCGAGTTCCGCCAGGATGACCGCCTGCACCGTCCTCCGCCCGCCCTTCCCTTGTTTGAAGGAACGGCTCCAGCTCCACAGGTTGATGGAGGCCGTCTTCGAACTCTTGGTGACTGCAAGAGGAAAGAAGAGAAACGGGCTCTGCTAGGTGGTGTGCCTCCCGCGGGAGCGACACTCACGGCGTGAAGTGAAAAGACCAAGTCATCCCCAGCGCCACCGGAGGAACCAAACATTCTGGCCATGAAACAAAGACAACCCAAGTCCCATCTTCCCTTAAAAGAGAGATTTGACTCGGGGTACCCGTAGATCCGTTGTTACAGAACACAAAATGGTCACGAGGATGGAGCTTATGGCGCATTAAGGGCCTTCCACTTTTCATGGAAGAAGTTTAGAAGAAAGTGGAAATAACGAACTTGGGATGGAACTGGGGAGGAGTCAGCACTGGATCCAGGAAGGACAAGCTCTTTGCCTCTTCCTTTAAGACAGAGGCATCCTGCGAGCCTTCTTGTTGCTGATTTCCTGGAAGACACTCTTTGGGTGACCCACCACCATGGCCAAGAAGGAAAACATGCTCCAATGAAACCTTTCTGTAGCCACTGGACTAACAGCTGCATTTAAAAAAACTGGTTTTCTTTATCAAATACACACCCAAGGCACACACATACGCACCCAAAAAGTGGAAAACAAGCACAGCAAATAGAAGGCTAGCTCAGAATCTCTGCCCGTAAAGCATAATTTTGTTTTGGTTTTTTCTTTTGGGGGGGGGGGAATTGAATAAGGATGCTGACCGCTTGCAATTCGGCGTGGTTCAATCCCTTCACCCACTTTAGCGCTGTGCCACTTCTTTCCATGGCAGTTCAAGCTTCAATCTTTTTTTTCTCATGACCTGCTAACTCATTGTTTAAAAAGCTCTCAACCAGGCACATTTCGATTTTAAACTTAAGTTAAGTGGCGAAACAGCCTTGGCAGTTACGTCATCCACGTCTCCAGGCCGGTTCGGCCAAAGCAAACTTCCTATTTTAACAAGTGATTCATTTTTCATTTTTCAATTTTAAAAAAAAACCCTTTGTGGTTTTTACTAGGTAATTGGATGAACCTGTTTTAACAGTTTTTTTAAAAAATAGTCTGCCTGCTTAGCCAGCACAAGGTAAAAATAAAATTTAAAATCTGAAAGGCCAACATCGTAGTCTGGACAGACTTCCAGAGGCCATGAACTGGGGGGGGGGGAATCCATCACCTTTCTAGTTGATCTACAGAAATGAAAGACTGCAGGATCCTCTCCCCCCCAAAGTGTAAAATTATTTTGGTGTTTTTTTTTTTAAAAAAAAAAAACATCCTTTCATATTAAATGCACAAAATGAATAAAATCTTAACATTATGTGTGTGTCTCTGGGTCAGAGGGTGGCTTGGGGTCTGCCCATGCCACCTCCTGAAAGGAAAAATCATTTGCTCTGTCTTAACACCACTCACCCTATACTGAGCCTCCCTGGAGGAGATCTAGTTGAGATCCCCGGGAGTATGTGTGGCTGATGGGATTACGGGCCCTGCCACCTTCGTCGTCTCGGGTGAGGAACTAAGAACTCATTTTTGAGTCTGTTCTTGAGTGGGGGAGTCACTGCTAGCCAGAACTGACTCAAGGCAGCATAATTACGGTAATCAATATGTTTCCTGGATTTCCAAACCGGTGGGAGAATGTTAGGCTTCTTACCCACAATGTCTTCGTTCAGAAAAGCCAGACCATCAACTCGGTGGTTTGATGTTTCGTTCCCTTCATCATTTGGAAACTGAAACTCCACTTCATAAGGTCTGAAAGAGTGGAAAGGGCAATTTTAGCACATAGAACAAGCAAGCAATTTGTGTTGTGCACAGGCCAGGCCTGGACGCAAAAGCCATCAAATGTTCAACATTTCCCCTGATCAAACTGGTTTTTTCCCCACCCTGAAAAAGACGATCTAGTAAACGGGATTGCACCCTATCCGGGAGTTATGGATGGGAACAGAGTGTCATTGCCTGGCCATTTTATTTATTATTATTATTACAACTCACAGTTAACCTGTTTGGGTCTGGTAAACAAGGACAGGCCCCAAGAGACTAAACGTAAGTCCCAGCACTCATTAAAAAATACATAAACATGATTTTAGGGGGGCTAAATATCTGGCTCGGGGAAAAAATCAAATTATGATTATTTAAAAGCATACAGAGTGGTCCGGTTCAATCAATACCGCTGGTACATGCATGCCACAGACAGGGTTTTGTAGCAAGGAAGAAATGTTCCAAAGGTTTAAAGGTGAGCCAGAACCGCTAAAAGGAAATGGCAGCTGTCTGCCTCAAAAATAACCTACATCAAAAGTACACAATAAAGCACTGATAACCCAGCCTGAGAGTCATCTCACATTGAATCACCTTTTGTTTCTATGCTAAAAGGATTGTTTGGAGGTCTGGGGAAGCGAATACCCTACAAATATCTGCCTGCCTTCTTCCTGTGGAGAAAATAACCCACTTTTGTCTTTGGGAGTGGAGGGAGAAGAGAGATTTAAGATCGGGGAGAAAGCAAAGGGCTCAACAATCAGGAGCCAGACTGATAGCCGACCCCATAAACAGACCCTATTAAAAAAAGGCATCCAGCAGCCATCTTAGGGGCTTCACATTTCATAGTTCAGGTTCAGGGTCATCATAGAATTATACGAGTTGGAAGGGACCTCAAGGGCCATCCAGTCCAACCCCCTGCCATGCAGGAATCCCCATCAAAGCACCCTCGACAGATGGCCATCCAGCCTCTGCTTAAAAACCTCCAAGGAAGGAGACTCCACAACCCTCCTTTGTGGCAGCATATTATTCCACTGCTGAACAGCTCTAACTGTCATGAAATTCTTCCTAGCGTTCAAATGGAATCTCTTTTCCTGTAGTTTGAAACCATGGAGTTCTAGTCTCTGAAACCGTGAGTCCCAATACTCCATCACTCCAAACTTAGTCCCCTTTAACTTTGGCTCCTTCTAAGGAAAGAAAGGAGGGGGAATCTTTGTCACTTACCTGTCTCCTGGAGTCTTTACCTCCCAGCCATGGGAGTTGGGTTCTGTTGGGCTTGTATTTCCCCCTTATGAGTTATACTTCATTGTAAATTGGTGCTTTATGTTTGATTGCCACTCACTCTTGCCTGTGCCTAATTGCTTCCAAGCTTTGCTTTGACCCGAAAAGCTGAGGTCTCCTTCTTTGGAGGTTTTTAAGCAGAGGCTGGCTGGATGGCCATCTGTCGGAAATATTGTGATGGGGGTTCCTGCATGGGAGAGGGTTGGACTAGATGGCCCTTGAGGTCTCTTCCAACTCTATGATTCTATGACCAAAACCTGCGCTTTTGTCATCCATTCCTAATTTTTCCCTCCTTGTATAGCCCTCTGTGTTGATACAAGCATGTCCCCAAGGGCTTCCCTGCACCAGAAACCGGGCAGATGGCCATTTTCAGAAGGAACCAGCCAGAGGATGCCATAATGACCAGGATTCATATACTGCAGTATAAAATGATTAAACCATTTTCATTATGAAGACTTGGTGGATTATCCAGGCACCTGCACACAAACCATCTTCTGAAGAAACCAAGGAAGGGACCCGAAAAGCTGAAGTTTTCCAATTTGGAAAGGAAGGTTTCCAAGTGACTCATGCACCATACTAGCTACAGAGTCTTTGCAAACCATGTGGATCAATCAGCTCAATACAGTAAGATCCCTGTATCCACTGATTCATTAACTACGGTTGGCAGTTATCCACAGTTGGCAGAGGAAAATAAATAAATAAACAATTCAGCAGCTGTAAAGCAAGCAACTGTTGCAAAACAGCAGCCGTAAAGCAAGCTACTATCACAAAACAGCAGTGGTGTTTTTTTTTGGGGGGGGGTAGATGCTGGTGTTCCCTCTTATCCACGGTTTTTGTTATCCACAGGACGGCCTGGAACCAATCTCCAGCGGATACCGGGGTCCTACTGTAACTCTAACAGTCTTAAGCTGCATCTGGGTGGATCAATCTCCTCCTACCTTGATAACGCTTGGTGGGAACAACTCACCTGTTTTTCTGCTGCTTATCGTCCAGTCTAATATCCCAGGCAAAGCAGCCTTGCTCGCAGCCGGCTACCAAGTATCGGTCTGGGCACGAGGGCACGAGAGCAATCCGGAGAGGGGTGGCAATGGTCTCCAGCACCAACAGCTGCCTGGCAAAGGAAGGGAGGAGTCAATTCCCACCTTCCGCTCACTGTTCTGCTCCTTGGTGGGATGGAAGCACTGACGGGGTCTCCCTCCTTACCTTTCTTTGAAATTATAGTCACAATCGGGAACGCCAATATCCCACATGCATATTTTCTTATCGTAGGACGCCGCTGTGAACGGGCAGAAAGAGAGGAAGACATAAGAACGCACAACCTACTGAAACGCTACTGACACATACAAGAAAGTCTTCCAATTATAGAACGGAGAAAGTTCAGCTAGCAGCTAGTGGACCTCTCTGCGTCCCCTTTGACTTCCCCCTTTCCCTCCGCTTTGAAAAAAGCACCAATGCATTAAGCATCGATATCTCTGCCACTAGCAAACTGGCGCTGTGCAGCAGCAGAAAATATACACTTTGCTGACGGATGGTGACTCAGGCCTCGAAGGACAAATGCCTCGTAAGACGAAAAACTCATAGGAAGAAAAAAAATTCCAGGAATAGACATGCTTTACAGGACAAAAAAAATCCCTATGGGATGCTTCGCAAGACAAAAAAAATGTTCCGCATATACCCAGGGGGAAAAAACCCAGTTATTTTCGTCTTTATTCTAGACTTGGGAACAGATTAATCCACTCCCAATGCATTCCTATGGGAAACCATGTTTCGTAAGACAAATTTTTCATAAAACGAAGTGACCCGTAGCATCCGGAACAGATTAATCCATTTTCAATGCATTCCTATGGGAAACTGTGTTTCCTTAGACAAAATTTTCTTAAAACAAATTGACCCGTAGAATGAATTAAATTTGTTTTAAAAGGTACCACTGTACTAGGTAGGGCATGAGGCAGACACATCGTGAGAGAATCGTGTGGCACTTCTCAATACTGAAAAGGTTAAACACTTCAGGCATGTCCAAACTTCAGCCCTCCAGATGTTTTGGACCACAACTCCCATAATTCTTTGCCACTGGACATACAGGCTTGGAATTCTGCGAGTAGTGGTGCAAAACATCAGGAGGGCTGAAGTTTGGACATGCCTGCTACAGAACATCCTCGTTTGGAGCTGAAAAATTAACTGAGGAAATATTACCATCCCACGTCTGAAGGAAAGACTAACATTACGAACTGTCCATGGAGAGAAATTCTTCCGTCCCAGAGAACCACAGTCGGGTCAAACCAATCCACGTCTTTGTTTACTCAAGTCAAGACGTGCTCTGAATCCTCACGGGATGAAAATAATTGTGAAAGAAGCGTGTAAACAGAGAGACTGGGCTCCTCCCTAAGGTCCTTTATAGAGTACATAAGAACATAAGAAGAGCCATCATGCTGGATCAGGCCAAGGGCCCATCTAGTCCAGCTTCCTGGATCTCACAGTGGCCCCACCAGATGCCTCTGGGAGCGCACGAGACTAGATATCTGTCTCCTGATCCCACTCCCCCTGCATCTGGTCCTTGAAGGACCCCGGTTTTAACCCTGGAGATGACACGTCTCCATCATGGTTTGTCACCTGGGATGGACTTTTCCTCCAGGAATCTGTCCAATCCCCTTTTGAAGGCATCCAGGCCAGATGCCATCACCACCTCCTGTGGCAGGGAGTTCCACAGACTAAAACGTGCTGGGTGAAAAAAAATTATTTTGGCTGTTCTTACTCTCCCAGCCCTCAGTTTGAGTGGATGTCCCCTAGTTCTGGTATTTCAGGAGAGGAAGAAAAGTGTCCCTCTATCCACTTTACTCATGCCTTGCATTATTTTGCATGTGAAGTGTGATTTCCAGCAGGCATGCACTGTTAAAAAAAGGCAACTTCATTGTGCAATGAGAAGGCGTCACTATATACTTGACACTAGCAACCACCAAGGGAAAAAAACGTATGCTCAGAGGTCACCCTATGCGCCTCCCTGCTCCTCGACGGGCAGGTCCCTTGCCCAAAGGGAGCCAAGGACGTTTCCGAGGGTCCCATCTCTGTGTTGGAAGGACGAGTCCTTCTCCCGAGCCTCCCCCCCCCGGCTCCGGGACTTACTGAAGAGGTGCGTCTCGCTGGTGGGGCTGAAGCAGGCCATGGCGATGGGCTTCTTGTGAGCTTTGATCTCCCCGTAGCAGTAGTCGGCCGTCACGTGGATGAGCTTCACGATCCCTCGCCTCCCGGCGGCGGCCAAAACGTTGTGCTTCTTCTTCCTCCCGTCACTGGTCACCATGGTCAAGGTGGTCCATGCGACGGTGTAAAACTCCTAGAGGGGAACGGAGGCAAGGCCGGCGTGCAGAGCGTCAGGCCAGAATGGGAGCAAGGGAGAAGGAAAGAGCTCCCCCCCCCGGCCCCTTCCACTTTATCCAATAGCGAGAGATTCCGTGGGACTTGCCGTCTGAAACCTCCAGAGCAGGGAAGGCCTGGGGCCACCTGAGCTCCCATGGTCTGAACGCAGATTTTAGCTCATAGCCCCCCAAATTCATGGCAGGTGTCCACGCCGAGCCTGCCTGCATGAGGTGAGTTAAAGTGAATTGGGAAGTCTGGTTGTCCAAAGGCATAGACTTAATAAATCAAAACCGTAAACACATAATCAGTGTGTCTTAATGGGTAAACTGCCCATGGTAATGCATGCCTTAATGTAGCAGTACATAAGTGGAATGAACGAACAACCAATTTTGTACTGAGAGGACATGGCAGAGCATTTTTCAAATACTCGAAAGGCCGGGCAGAGGCGGAGCAGGATCTGTTCTCGATCCACCCCGAGTGCAGGACACACCACAATGGGCTCAAGTTGCAGGAAGCCAGATTTCGGCTGAATCTCAGGGGGGAACTTCCTAACATTTCGAGCAGTACAACAACAATGGGAGCCCAGGACATCAAAGGCAGGTGGCGAGCACTCACAACATCGGAATCATTCCAGAGAAATTGAGACAACCAACGGGAAGATATCCTTGGAGTTGGATTCCTGCCTTGAGCCAGGGGGCTGTAAGGCCCCTTCCAACTTCATGATTCTAGGAATACATGCACGATGCATTAATTAGTTAATTGATAATGTACATGCCACTTTAAGTGGGTTTGGCAGTAACAGGAGTATTGATGTGACGTCTGAATTGACCGCCGCCCCTAGTGAAAAAGGCCAAGCTCTTGCCCTGAGAGGGCCTCAGTCCCCCGGTTCATGTTTCCAAAGGGTTCTTCTCATCAGGCGCATGCCTTAAGACACAGCCGTGGGTGCTGGTCCGGAGATCTCCCTGCACGGATTACGCCCAGGGAGCTCGCGGAGGTTCTTGCGCAGAAGGCAGAGGGCCGGCTTCTCTTACCTCCCCGGCCACTTTGTACTTTTTCAAGACAATGCCCGTCTCGCAGTCGACCAAGCAGACCGAGTCGCCTCCGCACGTCGCGGCTGTCCTGGACGAACTCACCACCGGGTCTGGACCAAGAAAACCATGAGAGAAGGTTCAAGTTGCGCCTCCCTGTCCTCATCGCCCTCCCCCGTTTTCCTTTACACGGATGGGCCGTCCCTGCTGCTGACATGAAGCTGCCACTAAGGTGTGGTTTTTTGGTGGTGGGCACGTCTCTATCTAGCCCACATAACCTGATAGATCCCTTGATACCACTTATCATCGACCAAGCGAGCTTCAGTTCCTCCTTTGCTCTGAGGACGCAAAACGATTCCTCATCTAGAATGGGAAAGAAGGAGGCCGATCACTTCCTTCGCGCCATCAAGAAGGACGGGTCAAGCCAAGCTTCATTTCCGTCACTTGCATTTCAGGAGCGGAGCCCACAAACAGTCGTAAAGCTGGTGGTTTAGAGATGCCAGTCCAGCATATTGTGCTGGTTTGCTTTTCAGCCGAACAAGCCCTGGGTGCTTCTGAGCCTGCCTCCTCTAACAGGCACCCACTCAGAAGCAGTGCCTAGAGAAGGTGGGGCAGCAAAGCCAGGGGGTGGCCTCCGACTGCCCACGGGGTTGGAGGAAGTAGGGATCTGAAGCCCCAAACCCCTGTTCAGCCCATAAACGAACAGGCGCGAACCACTGAAGAAGTGATTCGTGCCCATCTCGAGTGGCGATTCCCTGTCGCAGGCTACGCGCTATGTCTAGGATGGGCTGACTGCCTGAACCGGTGATGAACGACTTGCCCGACAGCCAGCCTGCCTTCTGACAGAGTGCACCACTTGGGACCGTGTGGCAGCCGATCTCTGTGACCATGTGGTTGAGAAATATTTCTTTTTTTAAAAAAAAATTATTATTATTATAAATAAAAAGGAAACCTTACATTAAAAAAATCACTTCTGTATCAATCTTGATACCAAGTCTAAATATCTTTTCAATCTACTATGGGTCAAAAGTCTATTTAGTGGCTCCGTTCTCATAGAAAACATAGAGATGTCCCCAACCTTCTCTTGCCTTCTGTAGGCCTTTCTCTTTGAGTACTTTTGACAAAATGTCCATTTCTGCTGTTTCCAAATATTTCTCCAAAAGCTTCTGTTGTTCCGGTAATTCCTTTGTTTCCCAGCATTTTTGCCAACCAAAATGTGGAATTTTATGCCTTCCCTGGTTGCTTGCACTGCATGCCCATCCGTGTCTGGAGTCTGTCCAACTAACACCACATCTTGGAAGCCTCCTGGATCATGGATTTACCTTCTCAGCCTTGCACAGCCCCTATACTTTAACGACCCCAAAATACCCCTTTTTTAAAAAAAGAACCAAATGTGAATGTCTAGACACTTCTGGCTTCTCCCCACCTCTCCTTCTCATCCTAGCAGCCTGTACAGCCCAGGGTAAGTCCAGAGGGCACAGAATTATCCCCTGAACATGCTGCCCACATCTTCTCCATGAAAATGTCAATCTTTTCTTTCTAATCGGTCCTCAGCACCCTCCTCCTGGTCGTACTCCCCTTTATCCTGTTCATCCTCCTTCCAAACAGCACCCAAGTTTCGAAACTGCTGCAACTCAACAGCACCTCTTGAATCATTGCCTCCCCCCCCACACACACCACTATTCCCAGCCTACGGGACGGTATCGCATATGCTTAGGTGTGTGCCCTAAGGGGACTGGGGTGCGAGTGACTTTCCCAACTCTGAGGCAAGCCCCAGCACCCACGGCTTCACCCTGAAACAGTACGAAAGAGGCCTTTTTACGTCACAAGCTGCCCTGAGAACGTCGCACTAAACGGAAGCCGATAAATGTTTGTAAATCGGCGACAAGCTCCTGGTCTTCTCAAGTCCCCCCTTCCAGCGACGCATCCACAGTGTACAAACTGGCACAAAGCCAAACTGAGCCACTGGATGCCAGAAGAGCAGTTGTCGGACGAGCCATCCAGCCATTTCTAGGGAGGTATCCAAGCCCGGTTACAACAAAATATATGTGGAATTTTATGCCTCCCGTCAAGGCTTAAAGAAGAAGAAGAAGAAGAAAAAGGTTTCACGTAGCATATAGCCAAGGGCCAGAGGTCCACCAAACCACATGGAAAATAAACCTTCTCTTAAATGACGAGTCTGTTTGGGTCCGTGCCCACAGCTCCCTAGAGATGGGAACCGTCCCTCTCCTTTGGGAATAGCATGTAGCAGGCTCAAAAAAATCCAGGGAATTGGCCTTTCTGGAATTAGGGTGATTGCTCATCCTCCCAATAGTAACATCCTCCTATGCAATGTTAACTCTTGCTCGGGTATCTCCCCCCACACACACACACACCCGTAAACGGCTTTTCTAGGCCCCCTCAGCCACGCTCACCTTTTCTGGTTCCACAATCCAGCGGAGGTTCAAAGACGCAGGCCCATAACTGGGTCTTGAAGTCATCTCTGTTGTTGCCTTTACTGTGGCACTGCAGGAAATGAACAGGCTCCAGGCTGATGGTCTCCTGAAAGAAAAGCGGGTCGTTTCAAATATCATTTCCGCAGGTGGAAAGCCCCCCCCCCCATCGTGCGAGGCACAGAGCGGTTCCGGTGCTATAAGGCGGCTGGTGGCGTTTTGCGCAACACGAGGGACGGTATTCAAATCACGCCTGAGGTCCCTCAAGAGAGATCCCTGGGAGAAAACCAAGACCAGCTACAGAACAGCAGCTGCTCACAGCTTTTTCTCTATGTCTTTAGGCAGCGCTGGATCTGGTGGGAAAGAGATATCGGTAAGTTGGCAGAAGTGTTAACCCAGAACCTCATTTTTCTGGCTTTCTGGGGTGGGTGGGTGGGTCTGGCTTCCAGTATTTGTATACCCTGAGTGGGCAAAATGCAGACTATGGATCGCATGGGGCTCGTTGGTCACCTACTCTGGTGATGGCAAAAAAAGGGGGGTCAGTTTGCCTTCCAGGCCTTCTCCTTGACTTTTTCAATGCAACTTTTTGCCTCCTTTGACTTGTTTTAGACCCAAAAGAACCCAAGATTTGGTAACCCTAAAGATCATGGCTGAGCCTTCCACCCTACAGACTGTTCTACTATTTTTTTTTTACTATCCTGACATCTGGCTCCTAATGCCAGAAGCCAACTCACTGAGCTACCCAGGCAGCCACTATAGGTGGCTTTATTTCCAGGAGTTCAGACACAAACTTTAAAAAAAAGGGGGGGATCTATTAACCATCCTGATTAACGGTGTCTCTGTGACTCAGAGCATAGAATCATAGAACCGTGGAGTTAACAGGGACCTAGAAGGTCACCGAGACCAACTTCATGCTCAGGGGGAAGAATCGAAATCCAAGTAGATCTGATGGTTTTCTCTTGAGTGCTTCCAGGGTGGAGGACTCGCCACCTCTTGAGAACATTGGGCTCTGTTGTTGTCCTGCTGGAAAAGTTAAGTTTTTCCTGATACCCAGGAAAAATCTGGCTGACTGGACCTTGAGCCCATGGTTGTATGCCCTGGGATGGTCTACCTCTGTAGGACATCCTTTCAAGTCTTTGAAATCTACCATACATGATCATGGAGACTTTGTGTTTACCACTTATAACCTTGTGTTATTACACTGACACTATGTTTTAAATGTTAAGTTTCCATCCCTCATAACTTTTACGTGGAATTTTTACTCTCTCTTTAGCTGCCTGTGTTCTCTTGTAGCTTTAACATAATGTTGTCTTTTAATGCTGTAAGATGTCCCTCACTTCCCTGCTCTCAAAACCTGAACATGTCTTAATTGTCCTGGACTGTATGTTGTCCCTTATCACTGTAAGCCGCCTTGGGTCCTTTTCCCAAGGAGAAAGGTGGGGTAAAAATACTCTAAAATAAATAAATAAAACAATAAAGTGCTTTCCTATCTCCCCTCGGTCAGTGATGGTGAACCTTTTAGAGACCGAGTGCCCAAACTGCGATTCTGAACCCACTATTTTTTTGCAAAGTGTCAGCACAGTGATGTAACCTGAATCCAGGTGGCTATGAAAGGGGCGATGTCGAGTGCCCACATAAAGGGCTCCGAGTGCCACCTTTGGCACCCGTACCATAGGTTTGCCAACACTGCTCTAGGCGAAACATGCCCAACTCTTTCAGTCTTTCCTCCGAGGTCTCAGTTTCTAGCCCCTTGATCCTCCTGGCTGCCCTCCTCCGCACTTACTCCAGTTGATTGGCATCCGTCTTGAAGTGTGGTGTCCAGAACGAGGAGACACCATTGCTCTGGATGAGGCTGGACCAGTGCCAAATAGAAGGGAACGTGTAGTTTAAAGTATGCTAAGATGTTGATACACCACGTGCAGTAAGCTAGAAGGCCACCGTGTACATGTTCTATACCTCCTGCGGCACCCTCATTTTCTAGCAGTCACACGTACCCCATTCCATATGTGCCGGCATGTGTGTGTAGATCAGTGGTTCTCAACGCTAGATGTTCCTGGGCTGCAACTCCCAGAAGCCTCCGCCCCTCTCTGTGCTGGAAGGGGTTTCTGGGAGTTGTAGTCCAGGAACATCTGGGGACCCACCGGTGGAGAACCACTGGTGTAGATGAAGCGCTGCCTTAAAACAAAGGGCCACGCAGCCCTCCGAGGGGGCCAACTGCACCCGTACCTCGCCTTCCACGTCCTTTTCAGCAGGAGAGCTGCAGGCATCTTGTGCATCATCGTCGTCGTCATCGTCATCATCATCATCATTCTCTTCCTCCTCTTCCTCCTCCTCCTCCTTGTGCTCCACTTTCTGCTGGCTGGCTCTTTTGTTGCCCTGTGCTTTGGGAAGCCTCCCCCCGTTCCGGTGGGTGCCCCCAGGGTCCTGAGCTGTGGGGGAGTCCTTGGCCTGTGGGCGAGACGATTTTGTGCCCTCAGGACTGCGCTCATCCAGCGAGCGGCTGGCCTTCTTGCGGGTGGGGGAAGGTTCCTCCTTGGCACTGCCCGGGGGGCGCGGCCTCTTGCTCGCCCCTCTAGAACGAGCACCTTTCCGCTTGCCGGGGACGCCTGTGCCCTACATGGAAAGAGAACAACCAGCAACGTCCAGCAATCGCATTCACTCTCCCAGCCAAGAACAAGTGCACACCAATAACTGGCAGAGAACGATCGCAGCCAGGATGCTGGCCTTTTATCAAGTAACACAGAAAAGACACCCGCCTGCCCGCCCCACATCCACTGGATTAGTATCCACAGTTTCACTTATACGCTGCTGTAAAATATTAAACTGAAAAACAAACACCTAGAAACAGTTGTTTCCAAGATGCATTACCAGAAATGTTCACTAGAGGGAACCAAAGATGATGTTTTTCCCTCTCCCCTCCTTTCCTTCCTATATGTCGATCTAGGGCAATGATGCCGAACCTTTTAGAGACCGAATGCCCAAACTGCAATTCAAAACCCACTAATGTTTTTGCAAAGTGCGAATACAGTAATTTAACCTGTATAGAGGTGGCTATGAAGGGGCGGTGTCGAGTGCGCACAGAAAGGGCTCCGAGTGCCACCTTTGGCACCCGTGCCATAGATTCGCCATCACTGATCTAGGGTTTGCTATTATCCAGTTTCCAGTATCCTCAGGGAAGCTTGTAACCAATCCTCAAAGGATACTGATGTCCTATTCCACTGCTATCCTGTGATAAATCTCTGTGTGTGTGTGTGTGTGTGTGTGTGTGTTTGATGGGCTGCATATGCTGTTATCATTACCTGTCACTTTCCAGAGCATGAAGGGGCAATGGTACTTGCCACTCAACAGCCAGTAATGAAACAATTCACCCAGGGTTCCCTTTGAAACACAACCAGTAACTTCACCAGCATGTGACTTGTTACTTATATGCAATTAGGCAAAGCAGATGGAGAATGGGGGTTGCTTTCCCTTGACCACAACGGCTCCCTTCTCTGACAACTGCACAGTCATCAGAGCACATGAGAAAAACTCACACTCTCTGGTGCGCATTTCAGTCACTTAAAGGGGAAATAGGCTGGGCCCAGCACTGCGTCATGAGGGGGAGGTTTATTTCCAAGTTTTTTTTCTTTTTTTGCACACACACACACACAGAGCACTGGACATGCTGTTGGACTGCTTAGTGCCTGAGGTCTCTGGAGCTGTGCAGCCACAGGTTTGACAGTATTGGGTGATCCAAGGGGTCCCTTTCAGCTCTGCTACTCTCAGGTGGCTGCTTCGGCCCTCCTGATGTTTTGGACCGCAACTCCCAGAATTCTAAGCTTAGATTGTCAATTGCAAAGGACTGTGGGAGTTGCAATCCAAAAGATCTGGAGGGCCAAAGTGTGGACATGTCTAGGGGCTTCGCGCCTTAACCTGAACAAGGCAATGGGGTTTGGGTTTATGTCTAGATTCTGACCTTGGCAGGGATCTTGCTCTCCACCTCCACAATATTTCCTGTACTTTCTTCTTCTTCTTCTTCCTCCGCCTCCTCTTCTTCCTCTTCCTCCTCTTCTTCCTTCTCTTCCTCCTCTTCTTCTGCTTCTTCTTCCTCTTCTTCCTCCTCCTCCTCCTCCTCTTCTTCTTCCTCCACCACCTCTCCTTCTTCAGGGGAGGACTTGCTTTCTTGATTGAGAAGGGAATTCAGGAATTCGTCTGCAATCATTTTCACCTGATAAGAGGAAACGGGTCAAAAGTTAATAAGAGAGGAAGCACCAAAGGAAACCCTTTTACGATCTCCGTTCCCTCTGAAATCCATCTTGAAGTTCCCACAGGCTTTCGTCTTTGCTGTACAGCCTGACACGGACCAGCATCCTCACCCATTTAAGAACTTCACGACAGGCGTAACAGGCGCCAGCAGGTTAATCCTTCCTACTTTCAATACAGAGAATTAAAAAACATACATCCCAGCCAATATTCTAGCCAACATCTGTGTCCCTGACTTCAAGAAATTACCCCTTAAACACATTTTCATTTACTTCTGATTTATTTATGCATTTACTGCCCATCTCTCAAACTGCTACTCTATGCAGAGTCCAATAGAAATTAAAAAACCAAAATCGGTATAAAACCTAAGTTATCTAAAAAATTAACTGTGGTGATAGCAGAATCTGAGACCACACGCAATTTGCTAATTCTTTCAAGCAGCCTAGGTACTGAATTAAAGTAAATGGCGTATCCACATATCCACAGATGGCGAATCAACGGATATGGGGGACTTACCATACCACCAATGCTGATTTCAGAGATTCTGGACACCCAACTGTCACATAGCACTTCTTTAAATGTCTTCTAAAATGCCGTACCCAGCTTCCAAAGGCTTCTGCTCAAGTTTCTCTTCCATTTGGTACCAGTCTAAACCAGCTTCACTTTGTCCAGAGCTTTCCCCATGAGCAGTTCCTCTTTTCTAGTACTTCATACATGAACTTTTGTGGTTAGGCAGCCTGCAAGATGTTGCCCAACTTATGTTCTGTATCTCAACAATAAGAAAGCCCCATATATTGCTAAAGGCTCAGTGTGCTTTCATTAGAAAATGCAGAAGTTATATGTGTAAAGCCAACACCCTCATATATGCAAAATCTTAATGAGTAATATATCCTTTAATCACCTAAAACTTTAATCACATCATTCTTATCACTGGAATGGATGAGAGCGAATCGACCAGTGGTTCTCAACCTGTGGGTCCCCAGATGTTCCTGGACTACAACTCCCAGAAGTCCTTGGCGGCTCAGCTAGTGATGGAGACTTCTGGGAGTTGCAGTCCAAGAACATCTGGGGACCCACAGGATGAGAACCACTGGAACAGGCTGAGGTTGAACCCGGGCAAGACAGTGGTCCTCCAGGTGGGGGTGCCTGGTGTTGGCAGTTTGGGAAATTCCCTCAAGTGTTTTTTTTTTGGGGGGGAGGGTGACTCTTCTCAGGCAGGATGAGGTGCGCAGTCTTGGCATAATTTTGAACCTGGTATTTACAATGAAATCCCAGGTGGCGTCAGTGGTCCGTACCAGACATTAACATCTTTGGTGGATCACACAGCTGCATGCCTTCCTGGACCCTGGCGCTCTCACTATGTTGGCCCATGCACTGGTAGTCTGGAGATTAGACTACTGTAGCGCTCTCTACGTGGGACTGCCTTGGAAGTTAATGTAGAGGCTCCAGCTGGTGCAGAATACTGCCGCCAGATTACTTTTGGGAACCAAAAGATTCCACCACATCACTCTTGACGCGGGCCGCACTACACTGGCTGTCCAATCTGTTGCCGCATTGACTTCAAGGTTTTAATGTTGACATACAAAGACCGAAATGGTTTAGGACCTCCATGCAGTGGAGCGAGCTCCCGCTGTTCACCCCAGCTCCTGCCAACCTAGCAGTTCAAAAGCATGTAAATGAAAGTAGATAAATAGATACCACCATAAAAAAGCGGGAAGGTAAACAGTATTCCGTGTGCAGAAATGCGTTCAACCATGCCGGCCACGTGGCCACAGACTTGCACAACACTGGCTCTTTGGCTTAAAAACAGAAACGAGTACCACCCCTAGAGTCGGACACAACTAGAACGGCTCCTGCCCCAGAATACTGCCCATGTCACTTGCTCGTCGCAAGCAGGTCACTTGAGGGTGCTGACACGGCAAGGCAACAACAAAGAATTGGGCCTTCTCAGTGGTGGCTCCCCAACTGTGAAACCAGCTCCCCTCAGAGATCTGTCAGGCCCCCACTCTGCTGGTTGTCAAAAAACGATTGAAGACCCGGTTATTTAAATTGTCTTTCCCTGGTTACTAACTGCTGCATTGATCCATTGCCTCCACAATTTGTCTTTGCCTGTCTTCAGCTTATCTTAGCTTGCTTCTGATTTCTATGATCTGATGATTGATTTAATTCTGCCTCTATTTTATTTATTATTTATTTATTTAGAGTATTTTTACCCCGCCTTTCTCCTTGGAAGAGGACCGAAGGCGGCTTATAGTAATGAGGGACAATATACAGTCCAGTACAATTAAAAGTGTTCTGCATTCAAGTTTGCATTATAATGTGCATTATTTGTTGTTTATTATTACTATTTTGTATCAGTTTAAAAGCAAAGCAAAAGTGTTCTGCTTATATATACTGCCCCATACCACTTCAAGTAGTCTCTGGTTGGTTTACAATTTTAATTACAGTGTGCAGGCTATTCACCCACCCCCCGCAAGCTGGGTACTCATTTTATGAACCTCAGAAGGATGGAAGGCTGAGTCAACCATGAGTCTGCTACCGGGGATTGAACCCCAGGTCGTGAGCACAGTTTTACCTGCAGTACAGGCATTTAACCACTGCGCCACGAGGCTCAATACTTTTGTATATGGTTTGTTTTATACTGTAAACCGCCCAGAGTGGCTTTGTGTCAGATAGGTGATATATCTCCGGGTTGGAGAGAGAGGCAGGAGATCTCTCGATGCCATTTGCAGGGAATCGTAAGGAGGCGAAGACATCTGCTTGGGAATCCCCTGAAGCAAATGATGAACCACTGTGTGAGCCAGAATTCTGGACTGGATGGGCAGTGGCCTGTCCCAGCAAGGCTGTTCTTATGTTCTTATAAACTGAATAAATAAATAAATATTCTCTTACCTGTAAAACCCTGGGTTGTCAGAAGTCAGAACCAACTTGATTGCATGGGCTTATTATTAAACATGTAATATTTCAGGCAATACAAATCGTTTTCTACCCTTTTTTCTCTTTTCTTTTTTGCTTTGAAGAGGCTCAGTAAGCATTTCGCCTGAAGATTTTAAAGAATTTAACAGAATTCCAACTGCAAAACAGCCGGGACTGTTCTAAAGCCCTCTTGCACCACAAATCTCAAAGGGAAGGTTCCAACTTTAAATATCACACTTCTCCATTACATCATGTGTGAGTTACCCAGTCCTATATTACAGACCTTCTGCTGAATGAATGCTGGAGACAGCACACCCTCGTCGCCCACTAGAAGCGAGTCACTGGCCATATTAAAACCCAAACTCTCTGAAATCCAAAAGATGAAATAAACAAATGGGCCAATTTGCCAGTCAAAGCGTGAGAAGGGAAAGATGCAACCAACAACATCTCCTGAGCTTTTTTTTTAATGGGTTCAATTTCGAAGGAGGAGGATGAATCTGTGGGTAGATGAATCGTTCCCTCTATCCTCCACCACACAACAAACAAACAAGGAGAGCCAACCTCTGAGGAGAGAAGCAGGCATCAAGGCACCAAAGGCAGCAGATGCCGCAATCTAGTAGGTATGAGCTAGCTGCGCATAAAGGAAAATGTAATTTAATACACACACCCAAATGGAGCTTGGAATTTGGAGGACAAAGTTAGCTGCTAAAGAGGAATCCTTTCCACCTACTGCCAGGCCTGAGTAGACTCGGAGGGGTGCTCCCATTGACAAATGTCCGCTGGAGCGTACACCCACCTCTTTGCGTTTCTACTGATCTTCTACAAATTGGATATATCCTAACACAGTGATGGTGAACCTATGGCACGGGTGCCAAAGGTGGCCCTCGGAGCCCTTTCTGTGGGCACCCGACATCGCCCCTTCAAAGCCACCTGGATTCAGGTTCAATTGCTGTATTTGCACTTTGCAAAAAATTAGTGGCTTCTGAATTGCAGTTTGGGCACTCGGTCTCTAAAAGGTTCGCCATCACTCTCCTAACCAGTTCAAGAGGCAACTGAATGAACACACCATCACCACCACCCTTGATTTCCAAGACAAACAGAACTGAAAGCCTTTGCCAAAACTTATACAAGCTTACAGGGCTTATTTCTAAGGTTCAAAAAGTAGTGGTTCCTTTAATTACGCAGTCACCTGGCTTGGCCTCACCTTCGATCTCGTTTCACCTGGCCCACTGCAGTTCCGCCAAACCTAATGCTCTCTAGCAAAGCTCAAGAAGTCCAGCATCTGTGCCTCTGTTTCACCCAAAGGAGTGAGATTTTCTAAGCCAGAAAGAAGGGCTGTCAGCTCTCTTCCCCAACCCACCCCTTTGCTAATTTTCAGAATGCAGGGACAAAAGCTCCCTTCACTGACACCAAAACCCGTGGCAGTCTGGTGAGCCCAGGGAGAGCGCTGCTGAATTTCATGAAAAGAGAGCTAGTCCAATGGACATGCAGTAGGACCCCGGTATCTGCTGGGGATTGGTTCTAGGCCTTCCCGTGGAAAACAAAAACTGTGGATAAGAGAGAACGCCAACCTTCCCCCCCACACACACACACCAAAAAATCTGCTGTTGTGTGATAGCAGCTTGCTTTACAGCTGTTTTCTGATAGTAGTTGTGGCTGTTGAATTATTTATTTAATTTTTTTCTCTGCCAACTGTGGATAACTGAATCTGTGGAAACTCCTACTGTAATAGCCTCAGTAATATATTTTTAAGTGCCTTTGATCCCACTGGCCTTGAAGAACTTTGGATTTATTCATTTCTCTTCTTCAAAAACAAAACTTCTTGTGTTTGTGGAGGAACCCGTGATAACTTTGTAAACCATGAACATAAATCAAACCAGCTGCTCGCTTTCATAGATTAAGGCCTGGGTGTAAATGCACACACCTTCCCACATGGCTTCCCTTTGAAACCACCCGTTTCTATTTGGCTTGTGAAAATGGGATCCCCGCTACAATTACTGACTCTCCAAATTAAATAGCTAAGACAGGCTGTATATTTTTTCCCTAGGATGGTGTCCTCAGCAGGCCCATTATTATTAGGCTACAAACAACTCTTCATCAGGTGTAACCTTCAAGGCTTACTGAAAACCATCTAGGTGTCATCCTACAAAGCAAAAAAAGTGTTCTGCTTATATATCGCCCCAGAGTACTTCAAGCACTCTCTGGGCCGTTTACAATTTAATTATGCAGGCTACACATTGCCCCCCGCGCCCCCCCCCAGCAAGCTGGGTACTCATTTTACTGACCTCGGAAGGATGGAAGGCTGAGTGAACCTTGAGCCTGCTACCTGGGATTGAACCCCAGGTCGTGAGCACAGTTTTAGCTGCAGGGCAGGCATTTAACCACTGCGCCACGGGGGTCCTATGTGCATGATGCAATTGTAGAAATTACAGCTGTTTTCCTCCAGAGAATGAATGGCTTTTGTGCCTAAAATTCTAAACACATCTACTTAAAAGTTGCTACTGGTTCCATATATTTCAACAGACTTTGCTCTAAATTCAGCAGATGGAGCGTTCCAGAGTTAGAGGATGAAGGCAGCTGAAATCAGTGGGTTGAGGCATGCACAGGATCAGAGTTGAACTAAAGCTGCAAGAAGGACCAGCATTTTAACTTTTTTTAACAGCATTCTACCCGGTGTCATTGATGCAACCAATATGAATTTGACAAAACTCCGGGAGGCAGTGGAGGATAGGAAGGCCTGGCGAGCTCTGGTCCATGGCGTCACGAAGAGTCGGGCACGACTGAACGACTGAACAACAACAACCGGGTCGTCAGCAGCATCCTCAGCTCTCACTTAAAACCGTATCTCTGGTGCAGCTTGCATCTTTCCTGACTTACCTCCAAATCAAGAAAGTTGGAGGGATGCCCCACAGTAATGATCAAGAAACAAAAAATGCCGGACAGACATTCGGTAGAAGCGTCTTTCCATTTCTTGAAACAGCCAGATAGAAAGAAACAGGGCAGGGATATTCTGACCTCCGTGTTAGTTTCACCAGCCAGTGCTTCTACCACTCTGAAATTTTGTCATGCTTCACAGATGCACCAATTCCTCGTCCTTGAGGCGTCTGCTTCCCCCATTGGTCAATTCTCTGTCTAGCTGGATAAACAAGCAGCAGAATAACCTACCTTGCGTGTGAAAGACCTCTAAATCTGGGCATAATCAAGAGAGCCAGGCCAGGCATTAGATGCCGCAAGAAAAACCCCAACGCACACATGCCGGACAGGATGAATGGGTCTGAATTTACCCGCCATCGGGTGAACTCGCTGAGTGAGCTAGGTCCATAGGCGACGTGGGCTTGTGCAGACTTGACGAACTTTTTTCTGATGGATTTCAACTGCTCGGGAGCCAACGTTTTCGGTAACTGGTTCCGGAAGTTTTTCCCCCAATGAGCTGAGACCTGCATAAAGCCAAAAATATTTATTTATTTATTTATTTATTTATTTATTTATTTATACATTTGTATACCGCCCGTCTTCCAGAGGACCTCCGGGCGGTTTACACCAAATTCAAAGTACGAAATATCTAACAGTATAAAAATATAAATATCAAAGCAGAAATCACTAAAATATAAACAAAAATCACTAAAATAAACTAAAAATAACCAGCAAGGCCATCTTTTGGCCCAAGACCAAAAAAACAAAAACAAAAAACCATGGCACCCGGGATTTGAGCTGGTGAGCTGCTGATTTTGCAACCAACCATTTCAGCGCTCTGGTTCGCTGAGCCACCACATTTAAAAATGGATACAATAGAACAGTCTTCTCCAAACTTATGTCCTGAAGTTATTCAGGACTGTACCTCCGATTATTTCAGATTGCTAACCACACAGAGTAGAGTTGCAATCTGATAACATTCAGAGCACAGTACCATGCAAAAGGCTGAAGTAGAAGCATCAAAGGCCTGTACCGCTACTCAAACAAGCAAACACACAACACCCTAATTCCTTTGTTCTGAATCCACTGGCATTTACTCCTCTATTGTTTCCACGTTAATGTGTTATGTTCAGAACGATTTCTCTATTGACCTAAAAGCTGGATGTAATTTTCCTAAATACGTCTCAGTGTTTGCTTCTAAGACTGCAGAAAACAAAAGAGAGGGCACCTAAGGGCTAAAGGAGACACAGTTCCTTCCGAAAGATGATTTTATGCAAAGCAATCCCCACTGGAGGGAGGCAGAGATCACGCTGTGTATGGTGTTTGCTATAGTCCAGGCCTGTACAAGCATCCCTGCTGGCCTGTGGCGGCTTGTTGGGGGGAGTCCCCCTGCTGGCAGGAGCCCAGGCTGGCTCTCTCGGGCTGGGCACCTTCTCCCGGCTGCCCTCCGCGACCTCAGCCTTTCTGCCGGCGGCCTCGGGGAGCTGCCCACAGAGCTGGGAGGGGTGGCCAGCGGCGGGAGTGACCACCATTGGGACGGGCGAAGTGGAGGAGGACTGCTGCTGCCTGGATCCTCCCGCCCTGCCCTTCCTCGGCCTCCTCCGTGGGCACCTCCGCCGCCTGGGACCCAACATTGCCCGCGATGCCCCGGCCCTCCCAGAACTGCTGCTGGCCGGTGGCCGCCTCCATGCCCTCCCCGAGGGGTTCCTGCTCGCCCCCAAGCACGGCGGCGCCCGAGGCCAAAGCAGCATCGGCGGCAGCAGCAACCCCCCCCCCCAGCGGCCCCCTTGGCCCTCCTGGGGGTCCTCGAGCCACCGCTGCCGCTGCGATTTGCATGCGTGCATTTGCACGTGCACACTCCAAGAGTCGACCATGGGGAACATTTGGGAGCATCAGGTAGGCTGCAGGCTGTTCAACTTTGGACAGCCTTGCTATAGTCCATGTTTTTTAACATCCGTGGAGGGGCTTGCGATTGATCCCCCATGGATACCATGATCCTACTGCATCTGGAAGGCAGCGAGGACGTATTTGTGCCAGCGATCCCTGTTACAAGCCAGGGTGTCTAGAAGGGGCTGCGATGAGAGCTGGTCTGTCTCTCTGGATCAGGCCCGCTACCAGGAAATGGTACCTTCAAATGCTACCATAGATCCTTCAAATTCCTACCCAGGCGGCACTGCCACTCCTTTAACTTACCCGGCTAGTCAGCTCTCGGCTGTTGACGACTCTCACGTGATTGGCCAGTTTGGTGATATCTTTGCCGTTCAACTGGCGGAGATTTCGCAGGAGAAACATGACCTTGTAGTCATCGCTGGGCTATAAAAATGGAAAGACGACAGCATGGGTACCACTGGTCCTGGGGGGCCTCTTATTAGGGGACACCAACTCATTTCTGACATTACGACGTTGAAGACCTTTCTGTTTCAGGGACAGGATCTTCCATTCATAAAGCTGAATTGCAGTAAAACTGACAGCAATGTTCTGTTTCTTCCTGACTACAGATGGGGCAGCAAGAGAGCTCTTACGGACGCTCCAAAAAGTTGGACAGACTATCTTTGTTGTAGTACCCTATGAGTTCATTTCCTACTTAGGTCAAATTCTCCAACAATGTTTCATTTTGTTTCCTTTGCAGCTTCTCTTATAGTACATCTCTTTTTTTTTCTGGCCGCCTCTACAAAAATTTCCCGTTTCTTGTTCAGCCTCCCTCTCTAGAGCACCGACTTGAAAGATGGTTACGCCACACACTTCCCATGAAATCTGACTAATATTAACTAATATATACTGTAACCCATAACTGCTTGTGCTACATCAAAGCTCACTATCAGAGCAACACTGTTTCTTTTAAAGTTTGTTATTCCCCAGAGTACAATATTTTGTAACTAATAAAAACAGTCACATCCATCTGGTTACTTTGTTCAAACCAAGTAGCACAACGGTAAATGTTCTATTTCTTGTTTTACACTTTGGGGTATATTTCACATTTCATGCTGCTCTGATCTTCTCACAGAGACAAAAGATAAAATCATTTCAAATAATGAGTCTCATTAAAAGCCCCCACCCCATCCTGATTTGAGCATGGCACCATAATGTTCAAGAAAACATTTGTTTCAGCTGATTTTGTATCAATCAGATGACAAAACCCTTAGGGACATGGTCTTGCATTTTTAATCTTCTGCACAAGGGTTAGTTACTGGGTTTGTTTCAGAAATAGTTTCATCACCACCACAATCATTATCATTATTCCATTCTTCTAGTGGAAGAGGATCACCATCATTAGAGATGGGTGTTTCATTTCGGAAGGGAACTGGTTCGAAAACGAAACATGCTAGCACAGCTGGCGCTCAGAATGAAGTCCCACCCTCTGGAACAAAATCTACCCATCCTACCTTCTGTAGTTTGTGCTGGGCGAAATTCCAACCAGGAAGCGGCCTCCTACGCGTCATCTTTCCCTCTCCCTGGCACTGGCCAATCAGACAGGGAGGTGGGATGATGCATGTCCTTCCACAGCTCCTGATTAGCCAGCGCCAGGGAGAGGGAAAGATGACGCGTTGGAAGCTGCTTCTTTCTGGTTGGAATTTCACCCAGCAAGGTAAGACAGTGGTTGATTTTGTTCCGGAGGTTGGGACTGCGTTCTGAGCACCAGCTGTGCTGGCAATGTTTCGTTTCGGAACCAGCCCCCTTCCGAAATGAAACGCCCATCTCTAGTCATCATCATCTTCTTCCACTGTCAGAATGAGGAAATGTTTCTGTGTCAGACATCTGACCAGACAACTTAGCAACCGGCGGCTCCGACAGGCCCTCCTCGGCCAAATGTACTCACCGTCAGGTACGCATTGTTCAGGTAAGTCAGTTCCTCCAGTTGTGGGAACTGCTGGAGAGCGATCACATCTTCCAGGTGGTTGTTGTTGCAGTTCAGGACGCGGAGGTTAGGCAAGCTGAGGTTATCCGGGAGACGCTCTAACAGATTGTCAGAGAGGTCCAGCTCTTGGAGGTGGCGGAGGTGAGAAAACAGTTGGGGCTCCAAGTCTTCCGTGGTGATCTGCAACCTGGACAAGCTGGGAAAGGCGGCCAATGAGTCCCACCCTTGACCAAGCCCCCCCCCTACCCTCCGGCATCGTGGGCCTCCTTCCCTTTCAGGCTGACTGAGAAATCCCAAGACTGAAAACATCCAATTCTTTAAAACGTTTGAAATCCTCTATGCTCCGGCAGACTATTAACAAGAGAGGAATGTGCAACGCCTCACTCCACTCCTCTGGCCTTTAATACCATGTAAAATAGCACTGGCCTTTTTTGCAGCCACATCCCACTTAGAGATGAAAAAATCCTGGAAATTTTGAGACTTTGAAAAAAAAAATTCTCCTGGGGGGGGAAAAACCCATAATTTTTTGGAAAAATTGAAAAAAAATGCCACATTAGCACTTTCCTCCCTCTTTTACAGCTTAAAATCCATTCTGTTACTTCAGGAACATAAAATATGACTATGGACAATTTGACTTGGCATAAAATTATCACAACTAGCATATTAAAATATGCTAAAATATAGCGTACTATATGGACAGTCTGCCCACTGGTAAGATTTTTAAAAAAACCTCATGTTCAAAGGATATCTACCACCAAATAATGTGGTAGTGCAGTCAAATGCCTTTGTGCACTATGTGTGGGTTTTCTGATGCATTTTCATTGCCCGTGGTAGAAAGACAGCGCTAGGGCAGATAACCCTCTGTTCCATCTACGAGGGTCGCAGTAAACAGCAGCAAATAGGACCAAAAGGAAAGTGATTGTGTTACTGTTGTTTTTTTTTTAAAAAAAAACACATTTCCTGAATTTCAGCCATCCCATATAAAAACAGAGAAAGGACTATGAAGAAACACCCACATTCTATCTGCACGATTTGAATAGTTTTGATTCTGTTGTGGGGAAATGTCACTTCAGTCTCGCATAACAGGGGCATAGTTTAATTGTTTCAACCACACGCTATAATTTAGTGGAGTGGAAGAGGGTTTGATTAAGGAGCTATGTCCCCGCCCCCAGCTGAATTTATGGTGTAAATTTAGCAACAGTGTGATCACTGAACCCAAGTAAGGAGCAAATACTTTATTCCCAACTTCTCTTTAAAACAAACAAACAAATCCAGAGATCTCTGTCTTTCCTTCTCAAGCCTTACGCCAGCACTTACTTCAGGGTCTTGATCTTTCGCAGCCTTGTCGATTTGGGCACGGCTCTCTCCAGCAGAAGCTCTGTTGTTATTTTGGACATTTTCGATCTGCGTTGCGTGGCTGCCACCCCGAGAAGCTGCCTAGTGTCCTTCTTAAAACCTTCCTGGCAAAAGGGACAGAGATCAAAAGAAGGTGTCTGTACAGGCCAATGCAAGCAAAACTTTTTGGTAAGTCAACGGATGTAGGACAGCGACTTGAAAGTGAAAGATTGCCCTGACGCAAGATTCTGCTTGTAAGGTAGATCCTGCCTGTCTCCTGTCAGTCCACACTACAACCCTCATCAACCCCTGAGGATTGCACCTGAGGGTAAGACAAGAACCAATGGGTGGAAACTCATCAGAAGGAGAGCCCATCTGGAAATAAGGAGAAATCTCCTGATGGTGAGCCATTAGAACAGTGGAACAGCTTGGCTCCCAATGTTGTGGGTGTCCCATCCACCACTGGAGATTTTCAAGAAAAGATTGGACCGCCATCTGTTGGGATGGTATGAGGTCTCCTGCCTGAGCAAGGGGTTAGACTAGAAGACCTCTAAGGTACCTTCCAAGCCTCCGATGATCTAGAAGACAGCTGTGGTCTACTTGAAAACACCATAGGTCCACATGGCTTCATCTCCAAACACTGCCCCACAGGTGCCAAAAAACACAGAACTATCCAACACTATACACTGCATCTTCTAATGCCCAGTTCTGGTAAACACACCCTAGAAACATGTACAAATACATACATATTTCTGGTTTTTTATTATTTTGTAGTTTCAGGCAACAGATAAAATAAATCTGTGAATACTGATCTCTCCACAGATATGAAGGTGCTACAGAGGTTGTAATATGCAGGAGGAGCTGTAGTGTTGCCAGAGAGAACATAGACCTCTCACAAATTTGAACCAAAACCTATTTGAGATAGTCACATTGGCTACATCCTGATGAGATGACCAATTAGAAAGTCTTCCTGGCTGGGAACAACATAATCCCCAGAAAGCAGCAACAGGAACCACACAACTTCCATCTTTTTTTTTTTTTTTGGTCCTTTGTGACTCTCATTTTAGGACATTATTGGTTAATATTAGCATTTTGAATTGAACCCAGAAACAGTCCACATCAGGATTCAAACATCAGTTGCAGATCACAGATTAACCACTCGCAGATATAACTTTGCTGTTGCGTTGCACAAAGGGAGGGCATTTATTTTCTATATTTACCAGTTGCATTTTTATCCTGCCTTTTCTTCAGCTAGATGATAATCATGGTTCTCTTCTTGCCCGTTTCACTGTGGCAACAATTCAGTCTGTTCAGGTTATAAGTGTGATCGGCCACAAGTTAACCAGAGGTCCAGACAGCTGCTGCCGATCAGAGCGGGAATGCTGGGCTGCACAGGGTCTGAGCCGATGTTGCGCAACTATTGCTTAGTTGTGTTGTAAACCAACCAGCGGGTGCTTTAAATGATATGGGTGGTGGTGGTATAGAAATCAAACATACAAATAAACAAGCAAGCAAGTAAACGTCCTAGCATTCCATGACTTCTCCCCTACCAATACTGGCTACTCACTGGTGACTCATCCCAATTCTTATTTTAAACTTCAGCTGATATAAATGCTTCTTATTCATCCACATGCACTTTTCAGCAACTTCTCTTTTTCACTTAATTACAGTCTTGCTGTTAAAACACTCCCATTTGTCCATGATGTTTCACCAATATTTTCTTAACGTTACTAAAAGCAGCTTTCATGAAATCCAGTGTGTGTGTACAATTACATCCTGTTATCCTTTCCCTCCGTATACCAAATCTGAAAAATGGATACGGTGACTACTGTACATAGTTCCTCCTTGTGGCTGAGATTCAAATCTAGGACAACTGATGACTTTTTTGCTTCTTCCAAGTTCTAGAAGGCGAAACAGTCAACAAGGCAAAAATGAATTCATTTGACTCTGTGTTCTTGGCATTGACAGATGTCAGGGGAGCCAAAGTCCTCTATTACTGCACCTTCACTCCTTTTCAAACATGGAATAATCTGATTTATGGAAGTATCCACCAAGTTTTCAATCTCACTTGAAGTCTGTAGGAAAACTCACAAGGAAGTGTACTTGTTTAACTTTTTCATCTACAGTATTTAACTTATCATTTTCCAGCCTTTCTTCCACATTCCAGTTTATAAATTCCTCAAAAGCATACAAAGATCATCATGACTTTATTTGTTTGTCATATCCCTTACTAGGTTGCAATTCTACTCCTTTTCCCAATTTTTGAAAATGTTATACTACAGTGCAGCCATGCTTTCCTGTGTTAAAGGTTCAAGTTCATCTTGTTTATTTCCTCTGTGCTATGCATTAATTTAAACCAAGGCTGGGAATTTTTGGCCCTCCAGATGTTTTGGACTGAAATTCCCAGAATGGATAAAGGACTGTGGGAATTGTGAGCCAAAACCTCTGGATGGCTTAAGGTTCCACACTCCTGATACAAAGACATCTGAACAGTCTGGTCATTCTTTCTGGCCATTTCCTTATCCCTGTCCCACTTTGCTATGCATCACTCTTGTCTCCAGTGTTTGCAGTCCACATGTTCTGACATAATCTCCCGATCAGACTCCCGGGGTCGAGTCTGAGCCTGTTAATCCTGGTCCACCCCATGACTGCATCCAGACAGCGGTTAAGGGCGTCCACAGCCTCTGTCGCAGAGGTGGAGAAGGAGAGATAGAGCTGCATGTCATCAGCGTACTGATGACAGCAGACTCCAAAAACTCCGTATGATCTCAGCCAGCGGCCTCATATAGATGTTAAAGAGAATGGGGGATATCGCCGACCCCTGGGGCACTCCACAAGAGAGAGTCCATGGGGCTGACAAAACACACCCCACCTCTACTCTCTGGGCACAGCCGCTGAGAAAAGGCCGGATCCAGTACAAGGCAGGACCACCAATCCCCACCTCGGACAGCCTGCCCAGAAGGATACTGTGGTCGATGGTATCGAAGGCCACTGACAGATCGAGGAGGACCAGCAGGGTAGAGCAACCCCTGTCGGCCGCCCTCAATAGGTCATCATGCAACGCAACCAGGGCTGTTTCCGTCCCATGCCGTGGCCTAAAACCAGACTGGAATGGATCCAGGACCTGATCTTCCTCTAGGAACAACTGGAGCCTAACCGCAGCGACCCGCTCGATCACCTTGCCCATAAAGGGAACATTGGCTACTGGCCGATAGTTGGGAGAGATCGTCGGCAGCCAATCTAGGGCGTTTCAGAATGGGCCGGATCATGGTGTCCTTCAGGCGAATGGGCAACATCCCGTCCCTGAAGGAAGCAGCCGCGATGGCCACGGCCCATTCCAACATGCTCCCCCTGGCAGACTATATTAGCCAGGACAGGCAAGGGTTGAACGGAGAAGGAGGTCGGCAATGGGCCAGCGCCCTGGAGGCCTCAACAGGAGTCACAGGCCCAAACTCAATGAACCGGGGAGACTGTGTGTGTGTGTGTGCAGCATGGGGGATACCCGGGGACCGAAAACTGGAACCGGAGTCCAGATTGATCCGGGTGGCCTCAATTTTGGATTTAAAATGGCTGCAAAGGACTCACTAGTGAAATCACTAGGAGGAGGCCTCCCTTGACCAGGGTTGGAGAGGTTGTGAACCACCCTGAAAAGCTCCGCCTGGCGGTTTGCGGCCTCCCCAATTCTCAGGGCGGTATGAGATCTTCTAGCCGCCCTGATTGCCCTGCTCTTCTGAAGTTTCTGAAATGTGGTCCAGCAGGCGAGACTCATTATCCATGAGAAAGGCCTTGAATGAATTGTATAGTTCCAAAAACTCAATATGCTTCCTGGTCATCCTTCTTCAGGGTACCACATTTTTCTCAAGTACTTGCTTCCCAGTTATAGCATGCTTAAGGGCTTTTGTCCCGGGTTACAAATTCCTTTTGATGTCAACCACTACCAAACAGCTCTTTTGAGATGCAGGGCAATCAGATCCGGAGACAGCCCTCCCACCCCCACCCCCCAAAGCAAAAAAAATGGGCATTCCACTATTATTCTCTGTGGGATATTTCCTGCTGCTGGCAAATCCACCAAAAAAGAAAACTTGAGATGCTCTGCTGCTATAAAATGCAAACACTTTGGAGCTCCCAGTCACGATGCTGTAAACTGGGCAAAGCACTTGCAGGAATCCTCTGTAGTTTGTATTCTTCTAGGAAAGAAAGACTAAGTAGAAGAATCTATTAGAGCAAAGGCTGGCCATCGGCCTTGTTCCATTAGAAGACCTATAATAATATCAGTCATGTGTCATCAAGTCAATTTTTACTTATGCCAATTCTGTTCAGGGTTTCCTAGGTTTTCTCAGAACGATTTTACCATATTCTTCTTCTGGAGTTATCCTGGGACTGTTATCCTGCTCACCTTTGAGGGGTGACAATGATGGCTATGACATAAGCCCATAACAAGTTACATTCCCTTGTACCCAAAGCACAATAAAAAGTCCAGAAATGAGGGGAGAAGAATGACTCCTTTTTTCTTTTCTTTTCTTTTCTTTTCTTTCTTTTTGAGATAACACTCCTGTTTTCAGCTCAGAGAGCCAGTGTGGACTAGTGATTAGTGCAATGGAGAAAAGCTCCGGGGATCTGGTTTCACCAAACCGTGAAACCCATGGAAAGACAAGATATCAAGTCAATACACAAGTCCCAAGCTCTGGTTTTTGTTTCTTAGGGGTCTCCTCGTACTGTTATTTTTTTCTTTTTCAGATGGCCTCTGTGTTCTACCCACTTCATCTTCCATGGATGAATAGCTTCCTGTGATTGTGTCTTCATTTCCAGTGCCGGGACCACCTACTAGCATAGCAGGTCCTCAGGCAGAGAAATCTTACATGGCTGGCAGAACTCGCATATCACATACATGCGAACAGCCAAAAGATTTGTTTGGTGTGTGTGTGTTTTTAAAAAAACACAAGCAAATGTCCATATAGCTTAGAAAAACAAGCTACCTGCATCCAAAACCAGAAGCTTTATCCACCCTTCACAAAAAACACCCTGCACCCATGTATTTTGAGGAAGCAAGGCACAGAAGGCACTTTTAAATACAATTTGTCATATGTTTACTTTTACACTGCCTAAGAACATAATTGAGAGCTGGTGTGATGGGCAGATTAAAGGACTAAGGACTCAAAAGACCAGCATGGCTTCGAATCCTGGTTCAGCTATAGAAACTGATTAGAGGATGGCAATAACCACCAACACAAAGTTGGAACACCCTACTTGATGGCACTATTTGGGGTATCTTTCATGGTCACTTTTGGGGTACATTTCATAAAGAAGGTGATCCTGACAAGTGGCTGATTATATATTACCTGGCAGACTGAAGCTTTTACATCACTACCCAAGTTGCTAATTTTTAATAAGACACAATGAAAATACAGTCAATGGACAAACCTAAATGCTGGTTTTCCTCTATTTTTCAGTTTACGTTGAATAAATGGATTTGTCGATGTTCTGAACGATAAATAAACTGTAATACAGATAGTGTGTTCTGGTAAAAATGTTACCACTGAGGCTATACACTACAGTATTACAACGTAGCAGTGTTGGAGATATCCTGCTAGCTACAATACTGTTCAATTTGTTTTTACTGAAGGAATAATACAAAATAGCTACAAATGCTACCCTGGTGATAAGATGCCTGTTATGGTGGGGATGTTTTTAATGCTCTGTGCCATTTATGCCCAATTAGTTAACAATATCTGCTATTAGACAATGTGATCTACTCACTAGTAAATTCAAGGAAGACAAAGTCATTTATATAGGTCCTATATAAATTTATATTATTTTAGGACTTTTTATTATTGTGGGTGAAATCTCAACCCTTTGGACTGCTTAGGTAGTTTTCTAAACAGCCATGCCATGGCAGTTTCTCTCTTGATGATGGGGCTTGAAGGATTAATGTTTTTTAAAAAATATTTTGGGAGGGGGGACAGGCCCAATGAAACTTTAAAATATCTAAAATAATGGCGGGCAGGAGTAAACAGGGTCAGGATGTGTGTGTATATATAGATATTGTGTGAGCAATATCTGGGTTTTGTCAGCTATTCGTATTTTTTCGGGCCTTTATTGGAGTTCACCCTGCAAACAATGTAAGGAGGGCTTTTCTGTCTCATGGAAAGCTGGCGACCGGTTATGAAAATGAAATAAATAAATCGCCCAAGATCGGGCACCGAGGAGGCCTGGTCTTTCCGTTCACATTCGTGTATTTTACTCCGAATTAAACGCCGATTTTCAATTGAAGGGGGGGATGTCTGACAAGAAAATAGGCGGGAAAAGGGGGGGCACCTTCTGTTCTCTTCGTGAGGAAAACCCTTGACGGGAATAATCTCTATGTCCGCAGATAACCAATGTTTTAAACAACAAAACAAAACACGGGTGTGACAAAACAACAACACAAATATTAAAATATTCATCTATCCAATGAGGGAGGGGGCAGATTTTGGGACCCCCAACCCATCCACCCACAGAAAACCTTCAACAACAACAACAACAACGGGCTTGGCGTGAGGGAAAACCCAAAAAAATTCTTTATTTAGAGGACACGGCGAGGAAGGAGAGGGATTTTTGCGGTGGATGAATAAAAGAATATGAGGCAGATGGAGATCGTCAGCGGCGGAGGAGAAAGAATGTAGACTAAGGATGGGGGGTAAAGAAGGTGCCATTAGCGCCACGGCGGCTTTAAAACGCCCCCGAACGACAACTCCCATGGTGCCCCGCGAGGGCTCCTCCATCGGAAGCCTACAGCCCGGCCGCGCGGGGCGCTGCTGGGAAAGCGAGTCTCCCCTTGAATGCGCGCGCGCGCGAGCGAGAGACGGGAGGAGAGAAAGGAAAAAGGAACAGCCTCGGCCTTCTCTATTCCCCCCCCACGCACGCATAGAGGGCGCGCGGCGGGAGCGCTCTTCCCTCCTCCTCTTCGCCCCCCTCCCTCCCCCTTCCAGCGCCGCCGCTCCCTTCCCGCCCTAACGGTCGCCGGGGTTTCCCGCCGCTCGGCGCAGGGACTCACCTCAGCCGCGGCGTTGGGGGCAAGGTGGGGGGGGCGCCTTTCTCTGCCTCGCGACGCCGCGAACCGGAAGCGCGGGGGGGAGGGGGGAAGGAGGAGGAGGAGGAGGGAGAGGGGAGAGCGATGGAGGCTGGCGAGGGAGGAAGAGGAGGAGGAGGAGGAAGGCCCGGCGGCGGTTGCGGGTGCCGAGGGGTCCGCTCGTGCCTGGCCTGCGAGGAGGCCGCCGCCGCCGCCCCGCCTCCTCAGGTACCACGCGCCCCCCCCTTTGAGGGAGGGAGGGAGGGAGGGGGAAAGGGGGAGGGCATTTGGGGGGAGGAAGGGAGGGGGCCCTTGAGGGAGGGGGAGGGTCCTCGTCAGGCGCGGAGAGGAAGGCGCCCCTGAGGGCGTGCAGAGCGCCCTGGACCCCAGAAAGGAGGAAGGGAAAGGAGAGACGGGGAGTTGAGGGGTGGGGGTGGGGGGGGAGAAGAGGGAAACGGGGAAGGGAAGGAAGCAGAGAAATGAACCCCCCCCCCGTCAATTCCTCGTTCCCCAATACAGTGGTGCCTCCATTTACGAATTTAATCCGTTCCAAATGCATGCTCTTAAGTCGAACTACTCTTAAGTCGGGGTTCCATTCTAAAAAAAATTGAAAAAATAAGTTTTAAAAAATCAAAAATATGAAAAAAATGTAAGTCCAACAGGCCATATCTAAAATTTGTAAGGCGGCAGTTAAAACGCCAGCAGTTTTCCGCTCTTAAGTCGAGCTGCTCTTAAGTTGGGGCACCACTGTACTTGGACATGTCTTCATTGTACTGGACTGTCTATTTATTATCCATCATTACTTTAGTGTAAGCTGCCTGGGTTCCTTTTTCCAAGGAGAAAGGCGGGGTAAAAATACTCGAAAATAAATAAATAAATAAACTAGGCTAGGTGATACCTTTAAAGGTCACTAATTTTTTTAAAACACACACACGCACACAATTGCAAAAATAGGTTACAGGCGATATACCTTTATAGGCCACTAATAAAAATAAAAAAGCCTCTTCCTCTTCCTTGCAAGCTTTCAAGTGGAAATCAGTAGGCTCTTTAGGTGGACAATGGCCTAAGGTGCGTGAAAGTCCCACCTATGCAACCTTTCCCAACACCCATTAAGTAGGGGTCGTTAGCTATGGCCTTGGGGGTGGAGGTGTGAAGTACAGTAGTTTTGATTTGTTTGGGGATTGTTGAAATCACTGCCTGATAAGTGGCAGATAGACTGTGCCTGACCCCCCCCCCGCACACACACACACCTCTGTTGAGGGAAGCCATTCATGTGAGCCTTGAAAACCCCTCTCCCCACAGAGGTGGGGGGCCCAGGCACAGTCTGTCTGCCACTTATCAGGCAGTGATTTCAACAGTCCCCAGACAAATCAAAACTACTTCACACCACCACCACCAAGGCCATAGCTAACGACCCCTACTTAATGGGTGTTGGGAAGGTTAAAGGTGAGACTTTCACGCACCTTAGGCCAGTGTCCACCAAACAAGCCTATTCAGGCCATGGGTCATCTGATGAGCCAATTTCAGACCAGGGTCAAGGTGAACTATAAAAATGGAGGATTCGCCACTAGCTTTCCTGTTCCGAAGATCGGCGAAATTTTTCAGTTTCTCAAAAAAAGAAGTCCAGTTGCCATGACGCAACTTCCAGATCTCCATCATAAATAATCACAATCTATTATTATTATTATTAATTATTATTAATTATTATTTTAATTAATTAATTAATTAATTAATTAATTAAGGGACCCAATCAATCATCGAGGCCAGCCCCTCTTGGGCAGTCGTCATGGGGAATTGAACTCCCGACCTCTGGCTCCGCAGCTGGATACCTCAGCCATTAAGGCTCTCCTGCAGCTACAACCATAATCATCATCTTAGAACTGCAGAGCTGGAAGGGGCCCCATTATGGGTCATCCATCCCCAGCCCTTGCTAATCTCCGCCTCTGGAAGGCAGTTTGAGGTTGAATATCGAGAAGAACCTCTGAACTGTTAGGGCAGTATGGCCGTGGGATCGGTGGCCTCAAGGGGAGGTTCTGAGCACACCAGCGCTGGAGGGATTCAAGAGACAATCGGACAACCATTAATCAGATCTTCCTTGATTTGGGTTCCTGCTTTGTGCAAGGAGTTGGACCCGTGGCCTTAGTAGGTAAAAGAACCCCTGGCTCAGGATAACAGCAAATGGCAATAAGTTCAGAATCCCTAACTTTGAACCTTGTTCTGTAGGGAAGGAACCTAAAATATGGAAAATGACAGCAACGTAATCATTGTAGTCTATGACATTTGATAATGGCTTAAGAACACTTGGCTAATATTTATTCCATTGCGATGGGTGTTCAGCATGTGTATATATTTTATCTCTGCTGCCTCCCCCTGGATCCTTGTCCTGTAGTGGTGTTTTTCCAGAATGACATCCTTCAAATCCAGAGATAGGTGTCCGGGGAGACTGAAATGATTTGAAACCGGTTTCTGTGTATTACTATTCTTGATGTCCATTAATTCTTTTGTATAGTGATTGTCCAGTTTATCCCCCATAGAATGCAAGGCTGCCGGGGAAGAGAGTGAGTCAGAGGCTTAGCATGAGAAACTTGTTTTCTCTGCAGAATGTGCAGCTGAAGGGGCTGAAATGATCTTTTGTCTGGAAAGAAAACCATTCTCTGAAAGCTGTGCCACAGATGACCCCCCAACTCCCCTGGGGAAACCCAAGTGGGTGGGTGGTATTCAGGGCTCTGTTTTTGTTTTGTTTTGTGCAATGAATACTGGAGTGAACAAACCCTCATCCTTGTGGTGTAGCAACCCAAATTGGTTGAAAATGTTCCTGCAAGTTTTGCGTAGAGAGACAGTATTGGTGTGTGTGTGGGGGGGTTATATATAACTGGCATTGTTAAAAGGTGAGAATTGGTATAGATTCTCAAAGGGAAGTCACATCAGCACTAATGAGCAGTTTTAGTACTGGGGAAAGTAGCGTTGAGTCCTATCCATGGCACCCTGATGTACAAGTGTGAGCTCCCCCCCCAAAAAAATACACATGTACACACAAGGCTTTGGGAGCTGGGAGTGTTTAGCCTTACAAAGAGAAGACTGAGAGGGGATATGATAGCTATGTTTAAATACTGTATTTGAAAGGATGTCACATTGAGGAAGGGACTGATTTGTTTTCCATGGCTTCGGAGACTAGGATGCGGGGCAATGGTCTCAAACTACGGGAAAGGAGATTCAATTTAAACATTAGGAAGAATTTCATGACAGTTAGAGCTGTCTGGCAGTGGAAGATGCTGCCCCAAAGGAGGGCGGTGGAGTCTCCTTCTTTGGGGGTTTTGAAGCAGGGGCTGGATGACCACCTGTCAGAAATACGGCGATGGGGGTTCCTGCAAGGTAGGGGGTTGGACTGGATGGCCCTGGAGGTCTCTTCCAACTCTATGATTCTATGAAAGTACAATTAAGCAAAGCAACCCATTTTCTTCTCATGTTTACTTCTAGAAGAAAGAGGTTTTAGAAATTGTTCTAAGTCATATGTTTGCCTCTACTCGCAGGACTAGTCTATATGAATCACCAGCCAGCCTCCCTTTTTTTCTGAAGCTGCCAGTCATAACCTCAGCGTAAGAGTGCTGGGTCAATGTGCATTGCATCAGTTTGCCCAAAGTGAGTGAGGATGCCTCTGCCACGTTCTCTTCATGACTGCCCAAACTATGGAAGCAACAAATTCTGTTTTTAACCTCTTCTTTCCCCCTCCCCCACTGTTCTTTTCCCCAGGAAAGCGCCAACTTTGTTTATTGCCCACTCACGGGCTTCGCCGTGGGAGAGCAGCAGTCTGAATTTGCCGGCTGGGCTTTTCCGTTTCCTGGAGTGGTTCTGCTGGAAGACTTCATAAGTGCAGAGGAGGAACGTGAGATGGTGGAACTCATGGACCAAAATGCTTGGAAGCCTTCACAATCTGGCCGACGAAAGCAGGTCTTGTTCTTTTATCAAATTCCCTCCTCTGAGTCCTGGAGACTCTCCCCCCCCCCCCCGCTCCCAAACTGCCACTTGGGATTGTGTGGACACAAGTGCCACTCACACCCCAGCTTTCCTTTAGTTAAAAACAGTTACCAGTAGGCAGCAGACGATATTGGTGACCCACTTCAGATTGCGCTGCCTACCTAGTTTATGAGCAGGGAGAGGCACTGATTGGAGAGATCCGTGTCTTTCTGGTATACCAGTTAGAGCATCGGACTAGAACTGATATGGGTTCCAAACCTCACACAGTGTACTAAAGTTTACCAGAGGCCTCCAGCTACTTTTCTTTCTGCCTTGCAAAGCATTGGTAAAAATAATGCACAGTGCAACGGCGCATTTTGTGTCCCTCCACCATTTAAAATTGTTCTCTTGGTTTCAAAATCACAGCTGCTAACCCAAAGTTATTGAAAATTCTTTAATCTTGTTTTCCTAATGCTCTTCCAGAAACCCCAAGGTGGTGCCTTCCTTTCCTGACCCATTTTACCCTCATGCTAGTCTTTTCCTGCTCATTTTATCTAGTGCCGCAACAGCGGCAAGCAGGAAGAGTGTTCTGCTGGCTGCTTCTTTAGCACTTAATTGGCCACGTACACACACAGAATAATGCCAGATCACAATCCCTATCTAAACATTCTTAGTCATAGAATCATAGAGTTGGAAGAGACCTCCAGGGCCATCCAGTCCAACCCCTTGCCATGCAGGAACCCCCATCACAGGACTCCCCATAGATGGCCAATCCAGCCTCTGCTTAAAAACCACCAAAGAAGGAGACTCCACCACCCTCCTTGGTGGCAGCATATTCTACTACCAAACAGCTCTAACCAGCATGAAATCCTTCCTAATGTTTACATTGAATCTCTTTTCCTGTAGTTTCAGACCATTGCCTTGCTTCCTAGTCTCTGAAGTCCATATAGATAAGCAGTGCAGTTTCTTTAGCACCCTTCTTCTCCAGTTTGGAATGTTCTTGGAATGAAACTCCCAGAAGCCTTCACCACTAACTGAGAAGACAGCGGCTTCTAGAATGGAGTTGCAGTCCAAGAACCTATTTCCATGGGTTTCAAGTCTTCTCTAAAGGAGAAGAGACCCAGTTTCGAAGTCTTCCCAGATCACAAAACTTATGTCTAGCTCTTTGACACTCAACACAGCCTTCTTCACAAGGTTGTTTTGAGGATACAATCATAATATATTCTGTCTTCTGCAGACAGCATAGGATAAGAAGAAAATGCAGGCATTAGAAAAGCCAGAAAAACTCAATCTCGTCCAGTATCATAAGAACATAAGAAGAGCCATGCTGGATCAGGCCTCTGTATCTGAGAGTGGCCAAATAGATGGAAAAACAGACCTTTTGGGGCAGTCTGCTTTCTGTGAACTATAATGATTCCACTAGAAAGTCATCTAAGCTACTGACTTGTCACCACACCCTGTGATAGCAAGTTTAAAAGGAAGAGTCTGTTTCCCACCCTAAATTGAAAGCAACACTTGGGTGAACTTTGCCCAGAGTGGAATTGGTTTTGTTCTTGCAGAGAAAAATAGAATAAAGACTGATCCAGAACACTGGAAAATCTGGTCCTCAGTTACCGCAGCTGTAGCTCAGCATCCCCTGGTTTACAAGCCTCTCTCAATTGTCCATAAGGACAAGGTCAAGAACTTTACTTTTTTAAAATAGCCAGCTCTTTACTTAATGCCAACAAACTCAGCGTTAATCCATTGTAATCACTGGAGCAAGAAATGTACGCAGTCCTGACTAGCAGTCTTCCATACCCCTGGGATTTCATTTTAAATCAGTGGCTGGAGCCACGCAAACCAGATGCAGCCTGCCTAATTTCACATATAATCCTAAAATCGCCAGCAATCTCCTTTGCCCCAGTCCCTCGACTTTTTAAAAAAAAATGGGAGCAGAATAATCCTGCTTTGGGAAGGGCGATTTTTCTCTTCACGCAAGCTGCAGTGCCTTCCCCGCCTTGCTTTCTCCCCCCCCCCGGAGGTTGTTTTTAGAAAAGCAAAAGTGGGTGTCCATGGTTTGTTTCAGTATAGTATGACCCTGTGGTGGGACGTGGCAAAGAGGTGGTGGGTGGATTAAGCTCCAGAACTTGTGCACCTCTGTTTTACCACATTCAGAGAACTTCCCTGCCTGGAGAGTTTGTGGTAAAGATGAAACGTGAATCAGCAACAACACAATGTACATCCCAGGCTCCCACTTTCTGCTCTTTCACCTACCATTTCTCCTTGCTCCTCCAATAGGACTACGGCCCCAAAGTAAACTTCAAGAAGCGCAAGTTAAAAGCCGGTGACTTCTCTGGCTTGCCTGGCTTCAGCCGGGAGATTGTGGCACGGATGAGGCGCTACCCTGTGCTCCAGGACTTCTCCCCCGTTGAGCAGTGCAACTTGGATTATGACCCCGAGAGGGGATCGGCGATTGACCCCCACTGGGATGACGGGTGGCTTTGGGGGGAGCATTTGGTGAGCTTAAACTTGCTTTCAGCCACGGTGCTTTCCATGTCCTGTGACTCAGAGGAGAGTCTCCAGCTCTTCCCCGCCTGCCTTACAAAAAGCGAGCAAATGCACAGCCCTGAATCCCTGGATGGTTCTCAAGGCTCTCAACCCCATAAAGGACTGGGAAGAAACACCACAAACGGGGGAACCGTCCATCCTTCTCCCACAAGAACAGCTCCATCCAAAGAGGTTGCTGTGGCCATCCACTTACCCCGGAGATCTCTGGTGGTTCTGCATGGACCTGCCCGCCATAGATGGAAGCATGCCATTTTTCGCAAACATATCACAAGCCGCCGGATCTGTGTCACCTTCAGAGAATTATCTGCCGAGTTCAGTCCTGGAGGAGAACAGGAAGAGCTGGGTGAAAAACTGCTGGAGACAGCTCTGACATTCCAGGGAACACCAGTATAAATATTACGTATTTCACTGGTTACAGAGACTCACAGGGAATTCAAGTCCAAGGCTTTCAGTGGAGCTGTATTAATTGTACAGGGATGGGCAAATGTATCGTTTTCCAAGCTGATTACCACCAGCCCTCAACCAGTGATGAGAACGGCTGTCAACTCTTGGGAGAACCTCTGAATCCCTCCCTTAACAAATGGCCAAGGAAGCCCAAGGTGGACAACAGGAAAGCTGTTGTCCTCCAGGTGAAAGATGTTGCCTTAAAAGGGAATCCTAGCAGTGCCCAGTCTGTGTTCAAGATTTCTTATATTTCTTACGAAACTTTCAGAACACATGGCAACCCATTTGAACCTACCACTGTTTTCATCGACAGAAGAGCATGGAAGACAGGTGGGGTCCTAGAGTTGGTCGAAGCAGAAACCGTGTAGACCCTGAGAATGATGGTGCCAGGCAGGTTTTTCAGGGCTAGCAAGTTCCACCTTCTGGGTGCCAAAGCAAAAAATGTCCATTCCCATAAACGCTGGGAACGCCACCGTGTTTCCTGCTTTCAGCAGGGGGTTGGTCTTCATAGCCTCCTCATATGTCGATAATTGTGACCATGCTTCTCTTGTTTTCTTTGACGGATGGCGACTTCTTGTGTTGCATCAAAGGTCTTTTCTCCTGCAAGCCGAGATTACCTGAGAAGACAGAACCAGGAACAGTAGGCGTATACACCCGTGCTTTATGCAGACATCGTTGACAGACATTCCCCACATACACAAACTGATTGGCAGCAGGCATTAAAATAAGAATAAATCATTCTAAAGCAATTTAATAGAACAGACGTTGGGCTTTTTAAAAGGTAACTGTGTGGATCATATTTTGTTTGTTTGCCTGGGAGGTAATTATGTGATGCTTAAAGTGCAATATCTAGCTCCCAGGAGGGCTGGAAGTGACCACAGCAGCAGGGCTACTAGCAGTCTACCTCAAAGAGATGGGGGGGGGATTCCACTTGTCCTGTTGCATGGGTGCATCCCCACACCTGTCCCTGGATGTAACCTGGAATGATTGACATTGGAATTATGTATAAAATAAAAGAAATACTTTCATTCCTTCAGTCTGCCTATTTTTCTATGCTCATTACCCACTTGGCAGGCAGGAGTGACTAACGGAGTCAGAGTGAATGTATGAATGAATTGCTGCTTTGGCAGAAAGAGCAACACATGGAAGCTTTTGGTACCAAGAGATGCTCCCACGTTTGGAAAGGGATCAGTTTATCTGCACCGTCGGGTCTACAGGTAGCACCGCAACCCACCAAAGGCAGAATTGTCCACGCAACCACCGCTGAAACAAGAATGTTGAATCATAGTGGGTTTTTAGACAAGCCTAGCGCTACCTGATACATTTAAACAAGGATAGCTACACACATGCAATTGCTTCTCTCCTGTTCTGTGAATCAGGAAACAATTCAGAAAGTTGTAGTTAACTATATATAATTTCCCATATAGCATCCATCCAGAAAACTAGGGTCCGTAACATCCACACAAAGCAGAGGTAGGCCAGAACTGCCCCCTGGGTGGCTTCCAGAGCAATTTCCTTGGAGGAGGCATCTAGTTTTTTGCTCAGATGGCTTTTTTTTGGGGGGGGGGTTCCCCCAGTATGTGCAGCATGGGGGCGAGTTGTCGGCCCCGTGGACACTCCCTTGTGGGGTTCCGCAGGGCTCGTCTCTCTCCCCCATGCTGTTCAACATCTATGTGAGGCCGCTGGCTGAGGTCATTAGGAGATTTGGAGTCTGCTGCCATCAGTACGCTGATGACACGCAGCTCTATCTCTCCTTCACCTCTGCAGTTGAAGCTGTCCAGACCCTCGACCAGTGCCTGGACGTGGACATGGCATGGACCAAGGCTAACAGACTCAAACTCAACCCCGAGAAGACCGAGGTGATGTTCTTCGGGAGCTCCCCTTCCGGATATGGAGGCCCTCTCCCCAGCTTGGAGAGTGTTTCCCTCTGGCTGGCGGACAGTGTTCGGAATCTGGGCGTGGTTCTGGACCCGGCGCTCACCATGGAGGCCCAGGTGGCCGCCGTGACCAGAACCACTTTTTTCCACCTTCGTCAAATTGCCCAGATTCGCCCATATCTGGACGGTGACTCCCTGAGAACTGTTGTGCAAGTGTTGGTGATCTCGAGGATAGACTACTGCAATGCTTTCTACATGAGGTTGCCCTTGACTCTCCTCCGGCATATGCAGTGGGTGTAGAATTCTGCAGCTAGGCTGGTGGCGGGTGTGCGTCGCTATGACCACATCACCTCAGTTTTTGGCTACCCGTTGCGTCCCGGATCAGATTCAAGGTCCTGGTTTTATTTTATAAAACCCTCCATGATCTGGGACCTGACTCCCTGGCAGAGCGGATCGCCCAGTGATCAACCTCGGCCCGTTCAATGTGGATGTCGCGGGTGCACTCACTTCGGGTGGCCACCCCCAGAGAGGCCCGGAAAACCTCGACCCGTAACCGGGCCTTCTCGGTGGCTGGCCCGACTTTGTGAAACCACCTTCCTTGCGAAGTGCGCCTTGCAGAGTCCCTGCCGGCCTTTCGCAGAGCTTTAAAGATCCTGCTCTTTCTTGAGGCCTTCGGTGACTTAATTTAGTTTTCCCCCCCCCTCCATCTGTTTAGTTAGTTACCGCAGTTTTACGCCAGGGGTGCATACTCTGTTTTTAAACTGTGTTTTGTATTGACCGTTTGTGAGTCTGTTTGACTAGGCTGAACCTGATCAGCTGTTTGTAAACCAAGAGTTCCTTCAGGAAGATGGGCTGTATAGAAGTCAAATAAATAAATAAATAAATAAATAAATAAATAAATAAATAAATAAATAAA
>JAHTLZ010000038.1:2950493-2985798 GCA_023846285.1 Phrynocephalus versicolor | reverse complement strand
AAATAAATAAATAAATAAATAAATAAATAAATAAATAAATAAATAAAGTTGCCCCAGTTCAGCAGTCCATGTGTTCTGGGAAACAAAAGTCAACCAGATCATCCAGGTTTGCTTATGTGTCCATGCAGTAGACTGGGAGACAATATTAGAAGATAAAAGGAGATGGGAGAGAGGGACCAGGCAGAACTACACAACACCTTCTTGCCTCCGTTTTCTCCAAAAAGGAAGAAAGAGATCCACGGGGACAAAGAGTAGATGAGGTAGGATGGAAATTGCAACATAGAATAGGTAGGAAGGTGGTACAGGAAGACCTGGAAACCCTAAATGAATTTAAGTCTCCAGGGCCAGATGAATTACACCCAAGGATATTAAAAGAACGGGCAGAAGTAATTTCAGAACCATTGGCAATAATCTTTGAGAATTTCTGGAGAACAAGAGAAGTCCCCATCGATTGGAGGAGGGCTAATGTTGTCCCCATCTTCAAAAAGGGGACAAAAGACCCAAATAATTACCGCCCAGTCAGCTTGACATCTATTCCTGCAAAGATTCTAGAATAGATTATTTAGCATACAATTTGTAATTATTTAACAAGCAACACTGTCATTACTAGTAGTCTACACAGGTTTCTCAAAAAGAAGTCATGCCAGACTAATTTGATCTCTTTCTTTGATAAGAGTTACAGGCCTAGTGGATGAGGGGAACACTGGATGTTGCTTATCTTGATTTCAGTAAGGCCTTTGATAACGTTCCCCATGACATACATTTGCAAAGGAGTTAGTAGAATGTGGGATAGATAATGCTGTTTGGGGTACAGTATAATTGGTTGACTGATAGTACGCAAAGGGTGATTCTAATGCATAGAGGGGGTGACCAGTGGGGTGCCCCAGGGTTCTGTTCTGGGTCTGGTGTTATTTATCACCTTATCAATGACTTGGACAAGTGAATAGAGAGTACACTGATTAAATTTGCAGAAGATACCAAATTAGAAGGGATAGCTAATTCCCTAGAGGATAGGATGAAAATCCAAAATGACATTGACAGATTTGAGTGCTGGGCCAAAGCAAATAGAATGAGTTTCAACAGAGAAATGTACCGTCCTGCATCTAGGTAAAATGAATTGCATACATTAGGATGGGCAACACCTGGCTGGAGAGCAGTACCTGTGAAAGGGATCTGGGAGTCTGGGTGGACCACAGATTGACCATAAGCCAGTAGTGCAACGTGGTGGCCAAGAAAGCCAATGCGATTCTTGGTTGCATCAACAGAACCATAGTGTCTAGATCAAGGGAAGTGAGAGTACCACTCTGTTCTGCTCTGGTCAGACCGCACCTGAAGTACTGTGTCCAGTTCTGTGCGCCACAATTTAAAAAGGATGTTGACAACCTTGAGCGGGTGCAGAGGAGGGTGACCAGGATGGTTAAAGGTCTGGAAGAAATGCCTTACAAGGAACTGCTTAGGCATTTGGGAATGTTTAGTCTTAAAAAAAGAAGGCTGAGAGGGGATACGATAGCCATGTTTAAATATCAGAAAGGATGCCATATCAAAGAGGGGGCTGGCTTGTTTTCCATGGCTTCAGAGATTAAAACTCAGGGCAATGGTTTCACACTACAGGAAAAGAGATTCCATTTGAACATTAGGAAGAACTTCCTGGCGGTTAGAGCTGTCTGGCAGTGGAATAATATGCTGCCACCAAGGAGGGTGGTGGAGTCTCCTTTGGAGGTTTCTAAGCAGAGGCTGGATGGCCTTCTGTTGGGAGGACTGTGATGGGGGTTCCTGCATGGCAGGGGGTTGGACTGGATGGCCCTTGAGGTCCCTTCTTACCTGGTGATTCTATGATTCTATTTCTAAGGCTTAAAATCTCATCAACTTTGGGGCCATTTCCCACTAGCACTGCAGCCTTGGCAACTGCAGAGAGCAAAATATAAATCCACCAAAAGTATCACGGAATTATATGTGTAACCTTGCCCTTCAACAAACACCCACGCACTCACGCATCATAAAAATCTAGCTCCCCCGTTGTCCAAAGCCCTCCCCTCCCCTCCACAACCATGCAACCAGCTGCAAAATGAGGGTTGCTCATGTTATACGACTGCTGCAAAGGTGCCTAACAGCCTCCTTAATTTTATGCTGACACGTTTTATCTTTCCACTGATTCCACATTACAAAAAGAATAGCTTAAAACAGTGCCAACATACGAAATCAAGGAGATATATCAAGAGTAATAAAAACTAATAAAAAGAGATAAAATGGTTGGAAAAGTAAGGATTGCAGCAGTCCAAAAATCTTAGCACAGTTTAAAACCTATCTGAATATTTAAAAGATTGTGGAGGATCAAAACCCAAGGGACGTCTGGAACAGCTGGGGTTCCAGAATTTAGCTGTGGCTCCAGAGAAGGCAGAGGCTGTGGGTCAGTGACAGAGCACGTACGTTCCTTGAAGAAGATTGTGGGTCCAAAGCCCATGCTAGTATGGTGAGGAAAACTCAGAATGAATCCCTCCAAGATGATCTTAGCCAGCGTCCTCCACTTGGGGGATAAATGGACCTGGACATGAACCCAACATCCTGTGTGTTTTGCAACTTTGCCACAATTGGAGGGGGGGCAGCAACCCCAAAATGTCTTCCCTTTCCTAATCTAAAGCAGAGTGGCGGAAAACGGAATCCATTTAATTGAACAGAACTACATTTTTGGCCACAAAAGTTACCCATTGTCCAGTTTATACTAGAAGAATGAAAGCAGTCCATAAAACCTCTCCTGTGCTTTTCCTGAAACCTAGTAACGCCAGCAGAGATTTGTGAAAGAGCAAAAATAAAAAACAAAATAAAATGGGTTTTTAATCTACAATTAATAATTTAAGAGTGGATTCTGGTTTCTTTGCTGCTGCAGCAGTAAGAGCCTTAAAGGTTCTTAAGAATTCAATTGAACATAAGAGGTTTATTTTCCAAAAGTTCAAGACTCGACAAACAAAGCCCGCTTCAGGAATTCAGGGCCGCTGGCCTGAATGGCAGACAAGCTTTATCAAGACGAAAGGTAGCTGGCGTGTGCGAGAGAGTGAGCGGAAACTGTTAAACCTGGTCCAAAGAATTAGGTCAGCAAACCTCAGAGCAACCACCATGAGCTGACGTGGATGGCAGCTGTAGGTCTAGCTTGGGTGGCAGCTAGATTGATAATATGATTTTTTGAAAAGAAAAACTCAGTTGATAACTGGGACAAGGAAAGTGTTATTTGATAAGAGGCAGAGAAGGTCCTCTCGAGGTGGTCTTGCAGAGGATGGCCAAGGTTGAGTGATGTTAAGAGGGGAGCATGGCTCCAGGGAAGTTTTTGACCATGGAAAACCTGCAAAGGCAAGATGTTTTGGCCACGTCCTAGAGTGACCTGTAAGCCACTTAAAAGAGTCCAGGGCCATCTCTCATCTATATCAAAAGACCAAGAGTGAAGAGCACTAGATTGGCTTACCTTTCCACTTAGTTTGTTTCCCTGTTCTCTGATAGCTCAGATTTTGAGAGCCATGAACTCTTTCGAGTGCTGGGTCAATTTGCAGTTTAGCCCTAGTTGGGACAAGTGTTTTTTTTAAATTACATTTGTGGGTTTACGTTAATCTTTTTTATGCTATAAAGTATCAGACTGTATTTTAAGATTTGTAACTTACTGCTTTGTAGTGATATTTATTTATTTAACCACGTTAAAAGCTGCCTTGGAAGCCAGTTTTGGGCAAAAAGATGGATATGAAATGAAGGAAGGAAAAAAGGACTTGATGGCGGCGTTGGGAACTGACCATAACTCGAGCTATGGCACAAACGGCACCATTTTAAGCGTAGGAGGGCTTGACTTGACATGAATTTCTTCAGTACAAGTTCTTTATTACTACAGATCACAACTGTTCTACAGGATCATTATGTCAGCAGCTACTCTGGCAAATTCCTCACTTAGTGGCCAGTTTTCTGATGGTAAGCATTTAATGTGCTTTAGGTGTGGTGGCTCAGTGGAGTAGAGCACTAAAACGGTCAACTGCAAAGTTGGCAGCTCAGTGGTTCGAATCCCGGGTGCCACACAGTGGAGTGAGCTCCCACTAGTCACCTCAGTTCCTGCCAACCTAGCAGTTCGAAAGCATGTAAAAGCAAGTAGATAAATAGGTACCGCCGTAAAAAGCGGGAAGGCAAAACAGTGTTATTTTGCAGCCATGCCAGCCACGTGGCCATGGACTTGCACAACACTGACTGTTTTGGCTTGAATATAGAGATCAGCACTGCCCCTAGAGTCGGACACGACTAGCACACATGTCCGAGGGGAATCTTTACCTTTTACCTCTAGGCTCATCCTTGGCCTGGAGGCACAGGCCTGTCTCAGAACCCTGCCTGAATTGTCACTAGCTTAGCTGAACCCATCCGAACCTTGTGTTTTGATGGTACAGCCCCACAAACTCCCTCTGTGCTGGGTTTCCACCTAGCTCTTTATTTGGCTGTATTTATATTGCGATTTCTCCATTTAACTATTGCTGCATTGATTAACAATTTTGGTTCAGCTTGCAATACATGCAACAGCATAACATGCATACAGTATAACTTAGCATACACGATTTTGATATCTGACAGAGTTATGAAATTTGCAAAGTAATTCTATGCACCTTTACACAAAGCGAGATCCCCTCTCCTGACCGGAGCTCCCTCACAGTAGGTTGTACCTTTTGTCAAAATAGAAATGCTCTTGTTTTGTTCAAGGAGAATTTCCAGATACCCATTATTTCTCTGAGAACACTCTAAGCACAAAGATATTAGACCCTGCCACCCTTTAAGAAAAATTCAGGCACCCGTCTGAGGGCACTAGGAGGCCAGGTGCCAGTAAAAGGCTAGTTGCCTAGATTAATCCATGGTGAACGAGGCAAAAGTGAATTTTTCTTACAAAGCTCTGAATCTGCCAAGCCATTCCAAGTACATTTGAAAAGAAACCAATTTAATCCTGATTTGTTGCAAGGCATGCAACAATGTGCTCAAGTGCCAGAAAGCCGGATTTCAACAGAACATCAAGAAAACTTCCCAACTGTTAGCACAGTATGACAATGGAGCCAATTCCTTCAAGAAGGTGGCCGGTGCTCCAACAGTGGAGGCATTCAAGCAACATCTGGGCAACCACCTTGTAGGCCTTGTCCGACTTCACGATTCTGTGATTCTGTTCTGTGATCCTTTCAAATCTGACAGCCTGTCTTGAACAGTGAGCCGGTACACCCAAACTCATGTACACTGCTGCTGCTAGCTACCAGCCGCATGAGAGCAGGAACAGTCTGCGTAGCACAACCAGCGTAGGAACAATCAGCACACATTATGAGGCTTTGTTTTTGAAAAGCAACAGGCTTGCCCCTCCAGTTTTCCTCTCCTTGTTTATTGGAAGTGGTTACTAAAGAGCCTTATGCTTCCATAACAGCTGCTAACTTGGTTTCTGCTATTCCCCTTCCCCAAGATAATTGGGCCACCTCATTTCATGAGCTTCTAAGAGAGGAAAGGAAGGTGATTAAACGTCTGCTAAACGAGGTAAACTGGCCACTTAAGCAAAGCAGTTTTCATTATCTCCAACCCATCTTGGTCATCACAAGTCGTGAGAATTCAAGATAGAGATTGGGTAATTACCCCAGTTATTTCAGACGAGACTAAGCAAAACGACGGACTCAAGTCTAGAACCAAGGTTCTCAACCTCAGATCTCCAGGCGTTCTTGGTTGAAAACTCCCAAAAGCCTTCACCACCCACTGTGCCAGCCAAGATTTCTGGGAAATGTAGTCCAAGAACATCTGGAGACCTAACGTTGGGAACCATGGTTCTAGAACAGGCATGTCCAAACTCCGGCCCTCCAGATGTTTTGGATCACAACTCCCACTCCTTTGCCATTGGAAATACAGGCTTGGAATTCTGGGAGTTGTGGTCCAAAACATCAGGAGGGCTGGAGTTTGGACATGCCTGTTCTAGAACCAAGTCTGTTTAACACTAAAGGAAGCATAACCGCGTGGGTACCACACATACCAAACATCATAGTTGCTTTCACAGGCCTGCGGAGATCCAATTCTCGTCAAATTATAATTTTGGCGTAAAACAGAAATGGATTTGGAGGAAAGGAAGCTAGTGAATGGAATTGGAGAATAGAATTTAGTTTCAAATTTCAAATTCTGTCATAGTCTGCTTATTGCTGAGTCATTCCATCATGCTGAACAAAACACACTTAATTTTTATCCTGGCTCCAAAGGGAGCAAACAATTTAAAATGCACCACCTTTTTTTTTAAAAAAAAAAAAACCCTCCTGGCTCCAAAGGGAGCAAACTAGTTAAATGCACCATCATTTTTTTAAAAAAACCCACTGCAGATGTTATTTAGAAGGATTTAATAACTGGCAGTAGAGGCAAATTTCACAAAGGATGCATATTGAGAGAGGAACTACTAGAGATAAATGCAAACATGTTACATTTACTAATTATACTTCAATTGGTGTATCCTGCAGGGAACCCAAGCATAAAGAAGGAGACAATGAGGTATAGCCATTAGGTACATATTGATGCTATACAAATTATTAATTTAAAACAGAATTAAGTGCAGTGCTTCCATTCAGAACAGCTTGTTCTGCATTCAAAAATTACTTTCCTGTATTGGGTGGGTGTCTCCGCGAGACCATCAGCTATTCACACCCCATGCCATTATCCACAGTAGTGTAAGATGATCATTCCAAGGACGCAGAAGTGTGTGTGAAATAAGGCTGGATGGGACCGAGAGGCAGACCAGCTAATACTGGTTTACTCAAATTATCCATCACACGTCTATTCTGGCCCAAGCAGCAAGGTTTTAGAGGAGAAGTCTCCAACAAAAACAGGCCCTCAAATCTCCCCAACCAGCAAACGACAAGGGATGGGATTTTCCAGAATATAGATACCACAATTCTCCATTTTGGGAGTTTCACGTACCTTGCAGGCACCTTAGAAACACCTCAGTGCAGCTCGCCTGGGCGGAAGAATTAAACTGGAAGGCGCTGGAGTTGATCTAAGCTAAGTCCCACCTGGCTTTCTGTTCAGAAAGCAAGCACACAGCAGGGCAGGAAGTTAAGCACAGGTGGAGCTTGTCTTCGTTTAAGCCAAAAAGCTTTCAGATTGAGGCCTTCCACCCAGCTGGGCTGCACTGTGTTTGCAAGGTGCACCTCCTCAGATGCAGAATTATGGCTTTTGTAGTCCATTAAAAAAATCAATTTCTCTACAAAACTGCCTTTGTGGCTTGCCGAATCCAGGATGGCGTCGAAACCAAACACGGAGAAACAAACCATGGTTTTTAGCCAGCTGCAAACTGGAGTTAGGAGCTGCGGTGTGTCATTGGCCATCCACACGCACAACCCTAACTTCTTTCAACAGCGGACGTGACAAAGGGGGCAGGAGAGGAACAGACCAGAAAGTGACCAGAAGTGAAGGGAAACAAGAAAGAAAAAAACTGGACAGGGTCTGATCCCCGGAAGCGCACTGTTCATGGCGACCCACCATGACTCACATAAAACCGTGGGTTACATGGTGCGTGTCAGTGGCCCGGCCACGTCAAAGCACCTTCTGTCCGATGTGATGGCATCACACACCTGTACGCTAATGTTGGCTGCTTGACACTGACTTGTGTCGGTCTCTGCACACACCTTGTGGGATATAACACATTGCACACCACCTGCCCTTGCCCTCTGCACACTGCCCCTGTCTTAGATGCATTTTTTTTTGTTAGCACATAGGCTTTCCGGGTAGAATTTTATCTAGAGAACTTGAGGCATCACGTGATCCAAGTAAAATGCCATATGTAATGAGGCATGCAGAATACCATAACTGAAACCTATAACTATCAGCCATTCCTAGCCGGCAAACAGACTCCGTGTCACAAATCTCAGGAGAAGGGTGCACATAGGCCCATTTATTTCACCTTTAAACCATGCTCTCTTTCTAACTATTCTTTCTCTGTTTAAATATTGGGTGGGTTTTTTTAGCCCTCCTAAAGATGCCTGAGAACCACCCTCCTCCAAAGACCTGGACCCTTTTCTGCCAGGAAAGATGACTTGCCTGTCTTACTGTTTCCACCTTACCAAAAACACGTGAAACGAGAAGCAAGCAAATAATCAGGAGATGAAATTGGAAAATAAACAAGTCAAGCAACTACATAAAAAAATAGAGGAAGGACATTTTGGCTCAAGTGCATTCCCATCCCCCCTGGCCCCCAACGGTTCCAGAAACACTCATTTCACAGTTTTCCAAGTTCAAAGATTGGAATTTAGAAACATTTCCCAATATTGTAAATTAGTATCCAGTAAGAACTCTTATAGTCAGAGCCTTTCCCAATCCCTATAATACCACCCGTCAAAATGTATATGTTCTGTCAGGTGGATAGGCACGGGATTTATGGGTTCTCTGGACCACAAATCCCATAATCTGCCATTCTGAGAGTTCTACCTGACAGGATGGATCCCTCGGTGTGGGTCACCTGGGAGGTAAGGCCTAAACTGCAAGGTCTTTTTAGGCCAACTCCTCCCAAAACTTCCTGTTCTTGCCCCAGTACTATTTGGGCGCTTTCTTTCTGAACAGGAAGCTAGGCCTAGTCCAGGCATGTCCAAACTTCGGCACTCCTGATGTTTTGGACCACAACTCCCAGAATTCTAAGCTGAGATTGCCAATGGCAAAGGACTGTGGGAGTTGCTGTCCAAAACATCTGGAGGGCCAAAGTTTGGGCATGCCTGGCCTAGACTAAGCCATTTCCAGCTAGGCCTCAGCCCCGGGTGAATCCCATTTAGGTCTGCAGGTGTGACTCTGTCAGTGGAACTCTCAGAATGGAGAATTATGCGGCCCGTAACACCAATAACAACAATAGTCCAAAATGTACCATGCCTTAAAAATAGATGCCACTTGAAATCAACTGCAACCTCCCACCCCAGTCCAGTCTTTTAGAAAAGTCAACAATCAGAGGAAGGACATTTGTCTTCCAACAACGGCACGGCTGTAGTGCAAGCGCTCTGTTTCAACAACGTGGCAATGTTGTCCACTGTTCATGAAGGCCGAGAAAGAGAGAGACCCGTCCTCGGCGCAAAGCCAGGAAGAGAAGAGTTAGTTGGGGTTTGGAGAACAAGTGCTAGTTCGATCATCCTCAGCGACGCACGGGGCTCCTCACACCACCTGCATGCCTCTGTCGTGCCCGTCAAGCTGCACTTTCAGTTTATGGAGTTCTTCGATCTCCCGGTGGTGACGCTCCGTTTTGTGTCGGACCAGCGAGCGGTAGAAATGGATGGTGAAGACGACAAAAATGATCCCCACCGGCACCATGATGATGGTGGAGACGAGGGCCGCCTGCCAGCCGGTATGCTGGCCGGCCTTCGGGGGCCCGTCGGCCTCGTCCTTCAAGACAGCGTCCACCGGCAGGAACTTGATCCAGCAGAGGAGCACCACCTCGGCCAGGAAGAGGAGGATGCCCAGGACGGTGGAGAAGCCCCAGGCCAGCTCGATGTAGGGGTGCATGCGCTCGTGGGGCGACTCGCTGATGGAGTTGAGGTTGTGGATGTTGCTCACGGCCTCCACGTTGGGCAGGATGCACGTGCTGATCAGGAGGGCGAAGAGGTGGACGGCCACCAGGATGGTGGTGCAGGCACTGAAGGCGATCAGCAGCAAGGGCGGGTACTGGTACTGCATCTCCAGCTGGACTTCAACCATCGCCACCTGGAAAGCAACATCAAGCAAGAGGTGAAGGCTCCCTCGCCTGACTCCTAACCCGGAAGAAGACAAGGGGACCACACACACACAAGAGAGAAAGAGAGAGAGCTTAAAACTACATCCGGTTGCTTTATGTCAGTGGTGCCCAAACTTCATCCCTCCAGATGTTTTGGACCACAACTCCCAGAATTCCAAGGCTGTATTGCCAAAGAGAAAGGACTGTGGGAGTTGTGGTCGAAAACATTTTGAGGGCCGAAGCTTGGACACCACTGCTTTATGTGCTGTCAAGTCGCCTTTGGCTTATGCCGCAGCATCTTGCTCGAGTATCATCTGCACAACCTACCAGATGTTCCCAGGATAGGTTCCTCTATGGCAGTGGTTTCTCAACCGGTGGGTCCCCAGATGTTCCTGGACTGCAACTCCCAGAAGTCTTCATCACTAGCTGAGCTGACCAGGATTTCTGGGAGTTGCAGTCCAGGAACAACCTAGGACCCACAGGTTGAGAACCACTGCTCTATGGAGCCATCCTGAGAGAGGCCCGAAAGTCTTCTACAAGAGGCAGGGCATTCTTTGCAGTGGCCCCAACCGCATGGAATCAGCTCCCGGAGGAGTCATGCCTGGCTCCCTCCCTGCGGTCAATCAGGAATATATGTTTTAACATGTTGTTAAAACACCCAAAATAGTGCTTCTCCACTAACGACGTGGTGTGTGTGTGTGTGTGTGTGTGAGAGAGAGAGAGAGAGAGAGAGAGATCTACTTCCAACAATTATGGCTGGCCCCTCCCACTTGGTTCTTGGCCCTGCCCTGTGGGCCTTTAGCCCCTCCCACTGCAGGACTGCCAAGGTCTAAGGATTATTATTTGAACTGCTGTTTCATGTAAGGTGCTTTGAAATAAACTGAAAAGCAGTATGCAGGGTACCTTTTAAAAGAATACATATATAGCTGTACCTTGTATAAAGGAATTAATTTGTTCCAAATGAAATTCTGTTAAGCAAATTTTCCTTTATACAAATTTCCCATAGGTATGCATTGAAAATGAAGTAATCTCTAATCGCGACCATTTATATGTTGTACAGCAGGCATGGTCAAACTTCGGCCCTCCTGATGTTTTGGACCACAGCTCCCAGAATTCTAAGCTTAGACTGCAAACAACAAAGGACTGTGGGAATTGTGGTCCAAAACATCTGGAGGACCGAAGTTTGGACATGCCTGTTGTACGGATTCGACCCATATATGATTCTGTTAAGCAAATTGCCCCCATCTCCAGAATTTTATGTTATACAAACCGTTTGTTTTTCGAGGGTCCACTGTACTGTGTTTGTATATGAACACACACACACACACACACACACACACCATTTAACCCAGTAATAATGTTAGGAAAGGATGATCCTTAGTGTGCCATGGTCTAATGGCGGTACTGCAGCCAAGACTGTGCTCATAAACTTGAGTTTAGCCCCCACAAGTTCACGTGTACAGCTAAAAAATGACTCAGAATTCTGTCCTCCTAAGGTTGGTAAATTGAGTACCCAGCTCCATTGGGGCCGGGTGGGTGAGATGTAGCCGGCATAATTAAATTGAAAACCACCCAGAAGGTGCTTTAAGCGCTATATGGTGTTATAAGAAAGGCACCCAACCCAACCACCCGAGGTGTTCCGGCACCCTGTACAACATTTCTACATGTCCCGCATACACAGCGCCAAATCCATTCCCCAGCAGGCCCAGCATAAGGCCAGAGGTTCTCACTTTCACGCAGGAGATGGTTTCCCTAAATGTGGTTTCATCTCTAGCTAAATGGAGGAGGCAAACACACCCTAATCCAGGACACGCCAGAACTTTTTCATCCCCTGGGCTGGGCAGAGAAGTGGAGCAGGCAGGCTGGCATTGCATTTTACATACGAGGAGGCCTGCGCAACAGCAGGAGAGGAGGAAACGGCACACCACGTTCTAAAAACAGAGAGGCAATCCTTGCAAACAGTGATGGCTGACCCATGGATTTCATTTTCCCAGACGGATCCCCCATTCTGGAGCCTTAAGACAGTCACGGGTCCCCATTAGAGCAAACCCACCAAATCCGTTTGACTCAGAGGAGTACTGATTTAATAAGCTGATTTATTAAGTTGCAACTAAAACATTTGGGCCTCTTTAGTCTGGAAAAAAGGCACCCGAGGGGGGGGGATATGATTGAGACGTACAAAATAATGCAGGGCATGAGTCAAGTGGATAGGGGGACACTCTTCTCCCTCTCACAAAATACCAGAACTAGTGGACATACACTCAAATTGAGGGCTGGGAGAGTAAGAACAGAGCAAAGAAAATATTTTTTCACCCAGCGTATTGTTAGTCTGTGGAACTCCCTGCCACAGGATGTGGTGATGGCATCTGGCCTGGATGCCTTCAAAAGGGGATTGGACAGATTCCTGGAGGAAAAGTCCATCACAGGTTACAAACCATGATGGAGATGTGTAATCTCCAGTCTTAAAACCAGGGCACTTCAAGGGCCAGATGCAGGGGAGTGGGATCAGGAGACAGATATCTAGTCTCGTGCGCTCCCAGAGGCATCTGGTGGGGCCACTGGGAGATACAGGAAGCTGGACTAGATGGGCCTTTGTCCTGATCCAGCATGGCCCTTCTTATGTTCTTATGATTAACAAGCAGGTGTAGCCTTTGCTTTCCCCCTCATTTCAAGGTGCTTCTGGGCCACGATCCGTGCTGTTCCATTAACCCCTCTGGCCCTTACAGACAATCCTTAGGATTGCTTTCACCACCTCTGGGGAAAAACAGTTCAAGGATCCCAAGAGACGCTGGAGCCGCACGGTGCTGTAAACTCATACCATGGCAAAACCGGAGAGCAGTGCCGACGTCCGACTGGAAGCTTTCAGCTTGGCTCGGCTGAGGTATAGCTTCCGCCACGAAAGCGCCTGGACGGAATGGTGGTTCGAAGTCACGAGTTCGAGGTAACTGCGCCGGACCCAGTCCCGGTAGTCCATGCCCTTGGCCGCGGGCTCCGAGCGGCAGGCGGAGGCAGGGGGCTCAAGGGGCACATTCAACTCGGTACTCATGACGAACGGCGATCTGTAGGGGCGTAGATTTCAACACACAAGAAATTAAAATTATTTTTTTTAAAAAAAAAAGCAACGAATGTGTAGCCTGCATACTGTAATTAAACCGTAAACCACCCAGAGACTACTTGAAGTGGTATGGGGTGGTATATTAAGCAGAACACTTTGCTTTGATGTGCTAGGCTAGAAACACAAGTCCTTGCTTGCAGGCGTGCACTCCTAAAATTGAGGAAAGAAGAGTTGAAGCAGGGACTAACCATAAGCTGGGAAAAGGCAAATGGAAGCATATCTCTACTAGTCCAAGAGTAGCAAAGACGTGCTGAGATGAACCAATATTATTAGTGGAATCATACAAGAAAAAAAATTATTACGAGTTTCTAAATAACTTCTTAGCTCCAGTCCAGAGCTATCCAGCCAGGTAAATTCAAAACAGGACAGCAAACAACGGGAATCCAGTGGAACATTTAGGCCAGTGTAACTCAGCCAGTGTAGCTTTTGGGAGCATAAGTTAAGCTTTTGTAGAATGACAGTTGCCTAATGGGAAAAAGAACCTGGGAAGACCTGCAGGGTTTGAAGGGCTGCCGGCCCCAAACGGGAAGACTTCGACCATCGTTAAGAATCGGGAGTCAAGGCGCCTCTGGAGTCACAGCCCACCGAGACGTTATTATTCCCGGTGAGCGCCATTACATTCATATCCTTCAGACTCTAATGCAAGCCGGACTCAACCTCCTCTTTGTGTGTGTGTGTGGGGGGGGTATTGAAATAGTGACACGACAAACATCAGGCTAAAAGTCTATCTGTGCTCACACTCTGTGCCTCCCGCCGCAGTCAAATGGGTCACCCCAATCCGTAGCTTCGGACCCAAAGTTCCTTCACCTAATTCCCTGTGGCAATTGGTATCTAGAGGTATGCTGCTCCTGGACATGGAAGTTCTATGTAGCTGGGACACAATCGCTAAAAGATCCCCCCATTCCCCCATCTTGCAAACTTTTTGGAGGCTGGAAGCCCCGGCTGCTGGGTCCCCCTCTCTCCTTCTCTGGTCCTGGTCGCTCTGGAGCCCGGCGGTAAGAAACGGCGAGGAATTTTTTTTAAAAAAAAAAATCTGATGGCCTTTGTGGCCACCCGCCTTCGTTCCCTCTCCGATTCCAGAAGTTTCAGAGAGGATAGCCGTGTTAGTCTTTTCAAGAATTTCAGGCAAAAATCAAAGAAAAACAAAACAAAACAAAACAAAAGACACAAACATGTGGCACCTTAAAGACTAACTTTCATATTTTAATGTGATGTTTCATGCACATGTGCACTAATTAACTCTCCCTCCTCTTCTCCCCCCTCTTCCTCCCTCCCCTCCCCTATCCCCCCCACCAAATCTATAAGCTGCAGCCAATCATATCTAGGCTCAATGAATATCTGGTATGAAATTTATATCTCATCTCATATTATATCGCACACCTCATTCTGCTGCTATGTTTTGAAGAAGTGCACATGTGCACGAAACGTCACATTAAAGTATGAAAGTTAGTCTTTAAGGCGCCACATGTATGTGTCTTTTGTTTTGTTTTGTTTTTTCTTTGATTTTTGCCTGAAATTCTCCGATTCCAAAACACGTCCTCCCTGTCTCGTACCTCTTCTTCCTCTTGTTGCTCTTTAACCACTCATGGCTTCCGAAATCTTCTTTCACCCCAAGAGAGCTGCAGCAAGGACAGGCGCAAAGGGGGTTCCAGGAGGAACAGGGATCTTGGCATAACTGACTCCGGGGACAGAATGTGGGAGTCGAAGGATCCATGAAAGAGGAAGACCCCATTAACCACCACCGTCGCTTCTCTGGGCCTCTTCCTAATTGTCATTCTACTTCAAGAGTTGGGAAAAACAAGACGCCTCGCCCCAGGTCGCTTAGCAATGGGGTGGCAATGCTCAAAGCATTTGATGCCACCACCACTCTTTCTTCTTCGATCAATTCTACCCAGTCCCAGGCTGAGTCTTTTAAAATTCAACTCTCGCTTCTTAAAAAAACACAAGCATTTGCTCCCGTTACTCAAAGAGCCCACTTTCCTCGTTCGCTTAAATGAAGGCGTTCGTTGAAGACGAAGCTTGGCACGTGCCGGACTCGAAGTGTCCATTCCTTCTATGACCAGCCCATTTATTTGTTATTTACCTTTCAACACAGGAAGGCTCAAAGTGGTCCTTTCAAATGGAATACAAGTTAGGGGACTGCTTCGGGGGGAGGGGAGCAGATACTGAAATCTGTGGATAATAGGGAATGCTAAATATATAGAATAATAAAGGGGGGACAGGAAAAAAATAATGTCACATGCATCACCAGAACAGACCATAGGATATGTATAATATTTTTGAGTCCGTGGATACTGAATCCGCGGATATGGGGTTCCTACTTAATTTATTTACGTCTATCTCTCTCTCAGCTAGTAGCTAGGCTACCTCTCTGGTCTGCTACCAGCCGGACACACTGTCCTAAACAATAATGATAACAAAAACAGCGAATCACCAGTGGAAAATGAAAAAAGACTGCATCCACCTTTCCTTGGAACAGACCCACCAGAGTCAGTCATGACTCGCTTTAGCCCTCATTCATTCCCATGCGTCTACTCTATGCGTGCCGATACCCAGTGTTGTGTAGTAGATAGCGCGGTGGATTAGGACTCAGGAGACCTGGGTTCGAATCCCCGCTCAGCCACGGAAACTCCTTGGGGGAGCGGAACCGGAAATTCCACTGCTTAACTACTTCACTTTACCCTAAAAGCCCTATTGATTGATGACTAATTGGTTGATTGGATTTTCATGGCAAAGTCCTTTTCTCCACGGTTGCCACACTCCCAAGAGATGTGGGAGCGCAATGGTAGTGGGAGACTGGAAACTCCTGGAGATGGAATCAGAATCACAGCAGCAACACTCAGGATGAGGCCAGGTCTTGTGGGAGGAGGCCATACATCAGTGGTTCTCAAGCTGTGATTCCCCAGATGTTTCCTTTCCAGCACAGCAAGTGGGGGAGGCTTCTGGGAGTTGCAGTCCAGGAACATCTGGGGACCCACAGGTTGAGAACCACTGCCATACATTCAATATGACATCCTTTCAAATATTTAAACATAGCTATCATATCCCCTCTCAGCCTTCTTTTTGAAAGGCTAAACAGTAAGACATTTCTTCCAGACCCTCAACCATCATGGTCGCCCTTCTCTGCACCCGCTCGAGGTTGTCAACGTCCTTTTTAAGCTGTGTGCCTCAGCTTAAAAAGGAATCATCATCATCATCATCATCATCATCATCATCATCATCATCATCATCTTCTTCTTCTTCTTCTTCTTATTTCTCCTACATGGTGGTGGGGTCTGCTATTCTTGCTTTGGCCTTCCACTGGGTACAGTCATGGGCTAGGTCGTCATGTCGGTGGCATGGGTGTTCATCCAGCGGTGATTTGGTCGTCCCCTTGGTCAGGATCCGTTGACCTCCAGGGTGAGACCCTTTTTGGCCAGAGGTTCCCCATCGGCACGCAAGACACGTCCATACCAACGCGATTGGGCTTTGTGCATTTTGTCAGTAACAGGTGCAATGATGTACAGTGGTACCCCGACTTAAGAGCAGCTCGACTTAAGAGGAGCTCGACTTAAGAACAGAAAACTGTTGGCATTTTAACTGCTGCCTTACAAATTTTAGATATGGTCTGCTCGACTTACAAATATATTTTTTATTTTTGAACTTATTATTTTCATTTTTTAGATAGGTACCCTGACTTAAGAGTAGTTCGACTTAAGAGCATGCATTTGGAACGGATTAAATTCGTAAGTCGAGGTACCACTGTATTTTGATCAGGTGTCAACACTGCACACATGATCCTTTCGCGTGAGGCCAGAGGTCCATCGCAGCATCTTTGTCCCCATGAGACCAAGGTGATGTTCAACTTCTTTAGTCGCCGGCCAACCTTCTTCTGCACCCTAGAGCCCGACAGGTCGTACAATGGCGTGACAGATCTTTGGCTTTAAGCGGTCGCAGATCTTTTGACGCTAGATGCCGTATGCCATTTCAGCCAGGCACTATTAATCCTTGTGGAGGAGCCCACCCATATTGAGACTCCTCTCACATCCTGGTCCCTCCAACGTTTCATAAAAAGGAACCAGCTTTTGCAAACCGGCTCCTGGCTCAGCAAAAACCATGTGCGATACACGCGTGGTCAGCAGTGCAGGCCGCGTGGCCGGTGGTGGTCCTACAGCTTTGGGCAGGTGAAATCTCTGGGGCCAAATGCAGGCAAACCAGAGTATTCCAGCCAGAAACCTCTCTAATGGTTTTTAAAAAGTCCAACACCCAATAGAAATTCCAGAAGCTGATAATACATTTATTCTTAGAACGCTAAAAGAAACCAAACCAAACCACAGATGGCTAGCTTTCGACCATCATTCATCTTCTCTAACCCTAACCCAAAAATGCAATGTTTGGTTCAGGAAATACAAACTACCAGCCAACTTAATCAACCAGATGGGTTACATTGCCTAGAGTAGCCCAAATCAGTGCTTCTCCACCTGTGGGTCCCCAGATGTTCCTGGACTGCAACTCCCAGAAGTCTTCATCACTAGCTGAGCTGGCCAGGATTTCTGGGAGTTGCAGCCCAGGAACCTCTGGGGAGCCACAGCTTGAGAACCACTGAGCTAGATGGATGGTATATCAATCAATCAAATAAATAAAATATATCTTAACATTATACTGTATTTCCCCAGATGGGGGAAACAGTTTGCATAACATAAAAATTGTACAACAAAAATATGCTGGAGATAGGGGGAATTTGCTTAACAGAATCACCTATGGGCCAAATCCATACAACATAAAAATAGTCACGATTAGGGATTACTCTGTTTTTAATGCATTCCTATGGGGAATTGGTATAAAGGAAAATTTGCTTAACAGAATTTCATTTAGAACGAATTAATTCCTTTATACAAGGTACCACTGTGTTTAGTTCTGGACAAGGGCATCAAAGGCTATTCTCTCATTTTAAACAGGCCATTTCCCCATAAAAACTGGCCATCCAACAGAGTATTTTCCTTTGGCTACGAGGGAAGCTACAAGGCTTCTCTGCCGACCTCGACCCGCCCGACAATGCTTATTGTCATGAACACTTCAAAATAACCGGCTCCGGGGATGAGATGCGGACAGCCCACAAAGTCCCACCCAGGCTTACAATATTGTCCTTTTGCCAAGGATCTGGTGGCCACCTTCTCCAAATGTCTACCTCAAGTGCTCCCATGACATGCCATGAGACTTGTGGCACCAAATGTGCAAGCATCTGAGTATTACAGCACTCTTCATCAGGCTGAGTTGTAATTTTAAAACAAATCAAACAGGGAAGGAAAGAATTTTCCAGGGAATTCCATCCTTCTATAGGCACTGCGTGGTAGAAACTAATGCCTGAGGACCTGCAGGTAACTTACTCCACCTGAACTCTCCACCTGGGAATTTAGTTTTAGAGTAGCTTTCTTCCGAGCGGCCAAATTCTTTGACTCCCGGGCTCCCCCCCACTCCCAGGTTTCATTCTGCTCCCTGTGGTGCAATCCTCCACCTGTTTGACACAGAAGCCAGGCCCACTGAGCCAGGAAGGAGTAATGGTACAACAGCACATGCTCTCTCTCTCTCTCTCTCTCTCTCTCTCTCTCTGTGTATGTGTGTGTGTGTGCGCGTGCGTGCGTGCGTGCATGCGCAAAAGGCATCAGGTGCCATCCAAGTAAACAGTTTTTGGATCAATAAAGCTGTATTGTCCTGGTTTCGTCAGGGCATATTCCCAGAACTTGGAATGGCTGCTAAATAGCCAGTAGGGAAAGCAATGCAAAGCTGGAGGAAGGGAAGAAGGATCAGACAGTATAAGGAATTTATGTAGACAGCCTTACAGATCTGCAGAATAACCTTCCCCTCCCCATATGGAGAAGGGTTCAGCATCCATTTTTGACAACACTTTAAAAGCACACCTCTTCTCCAAATACATTTGTTTTTCCCAAGACCACAGCTCTGCAGACTGCAAGGCTAAGAATGAACAGAACCCATGTGGGTTAACCTGATGGCGTCTTAGACCGCAGGCCGAAAAAGACTCGCGGGTGGGGTGCAAAACGTAAGCCAGGCCTTGAACATCATAGAATCATACAAGTTGGAAGGGGCCTGAAGGGCCATCCCGTCCAACCCCCTGCCACCCAGGAACCCTCATCACAGGACTCCCGACAGGTGGCCATCCAGCCTCTGCTTAAAAACCTCCAAAGAAGGAGACTCCGCCACCCTCCTTTGGGGCAGCATATTATTCCACTGCCAAACCGTCATGAAGTTCTTCCTAATGTTCAAATGGAATCTCTTTTCCTATGGTTTAAAATCACTGCCCTGAGTCCTAGTCTCTAAAGCCATGGAAAACAAACCTGTTCCCTCTTCCATATGACATCCTTTCAAATATTTAAACATTGCTATCATATCCCCTCTCAGCCTTCTTTTTGAAAGGCTAAACATTCCCAGTTCCCTAAGCCGTTCCTCATAAGACATTTCCTCCAGACCCTCAACCATCCTGGTCACCCTCCTCTGCACCCGCTCGAGGTTGTCAACATCCTTTAAATTGAGGTGCACAGAACTGGACACAGGACTCCAGGTGGGGTCTGACCAGAGCAGAATAGAGTGGTACAGTCACTTCCTTTGATCTAGACACTATGCTTCTATTGATGCATCCAAGAGTTGCATTGGCCTTCTTGACCGCTGCGTCACACTGCTGACTCTTGTTCAATTTGTGGTCCACCCAGACTCCCAGATCCCTTTCACAGGTACTATTTTCCAGCAAGGTGTCGCCCATCCTATATCTGTGCAATTCGTTATTTTTTCCCTATAGATGCAGCACCTTGTATTTCTCTCTGTAGAAACCCATTCCGTTAGCACTGGCCCAGCTAGATATAACTCTAAAACCCTATTAAAGGGTCACCCAAAGTCAACGCCATTGATGTCACACCACGCCCCTGAAAAACAAGCAGTAAATATTCCATCCTTGTAATTTTTGGCCCAAACCTCCAAGAACTGTCCCTCCCCCTCCCCATGCACGGGGGGATTCTGGGACTTGTGGTTTCTTATTCAAGGTCTATCTGCAAGCTCTGCTCCTTTCTTTAGCCCCGCTGTCATCACCACTCCTGTGCTTTTCCCGCTTGGGTTGCGCCCCTCCCTCCCAAAAGGTGAAGCTGCAAGTTCCTTGGGGCAGGGGACCTCCCCCCCTCTTTGTGTGTTCTGTAAAACAACAGGGAGAGAATGGAGCACAAAAAGACACATCCCACCCAGCGCGGCGCTTGCTGGGGAATGAGTCTGTGTATGTTTGTCCCAGAGCAGAATCTGGAAAACGAATGATCTCAGATCGCGGAGACACGGATCAATCACTGCCCCCCCCAAAAAAGAGGAGACCACACAAGCCAATCTCCTGGCAATCTATTGGCTGAAATACATCAGGTTGTTTTGATGAATAAAACATGTTATTTTTATTACAGCTTGAAACCTCAGTGTCTTCCTACACACCAGAGGTACCTTCCTTCCTTTCTCTCTTATTAGAAATAAGACATTACCATGTTCGTTATTAGGTGTGCACATCTCCCTCATTATACCCGCCTTGGGTCCTTTTCCAAGGAGAAAGGTGGAGTAAAAATACTCTAAAATAAATAAATAAGACTGACCCACTGCCCTGTTCGAAGAGATCTTGTGTACGGATCACCTCCTTTTTGATATTGCAACTTAATCACTGGATTTTGAGGATTTAGTGGTAAAGGCATCTCGGAAGGATGTCTTTTGTAAAACACAGGGCGTATACATAAAAGAATACAAATGTATACCTGCCCAGAGGTACATCGGACTGACTATACTGAGGTTTATTACTCCCTATTTCTATATTTATTGTTAGGTAGGTAGGCAGACCTGCACATACAAACACGTACATTTTCACATATATTCACACACACAAACACAGAAGAGTATATCAAAAACCCTATTTTAATCAGTTGCTTGTTTTAATCCTCGCAGGTGTAAGCAGTAATTCACTCCCACTACCCACAATGGTGATTGTGAAAATGTTAATAGGCAACTTTAGTCCATCATCATACCTCTTCCCTAGGATCTTTTTGAGGTAGCCGTGTTAGTCTTTGGAAGCATTATAAACAAAACAAAAATAAACAGATGATTAAAAAGATAAACAACGTGGTGGGAGGGGCCTTCAAGTTAAATTGCTCTATCTTAATGGGAGCTTTCAGGGATCAAATCCACTTCCTCAGGTATAATGAGAGAGAGACAGCATGACAAATCATGCTATATTATGTTATTGCATTATTTTGTATCGTTACAGTTTGCTCTGTGTTGTGGACTGCCCAGAGTGGTCTTTGGTTAGCTGGGCAGCATATAATACATGTTTTTAATCTATTGTATTTATTGTATTTGCATGTTTTTATTGTTCTAATTTTATTGTAATTTTGATGTTTTATCTATTTTGATTGTGAGCCGCCCAGAGACCTTTGGGTAGTGGGCGGCATACAAGCGATATCAATAAATAAATAAAATATAACTGGAACAAACAAACAAACAAACAAACGCTTTAGACAGGGCACCAAAAGACAAAAGATCGTGGCTGGCTGGTTGGCTAGCCAATGATCATTTCCCCAGCGGGATGAGACCTGCATCTATCACATTTTCATTTCCATTTATTTCCTCCAACGTACCGGCCGCCCATCTGGCCCGGGGCGGGCGCTGGGCGGTGCTGCGCAGCCCTCCGGCGATCCGAATTAGAACAGGCGATTCGAATTAAAACAACAAACCTGGACCGTGACTTGAAACGTTCCCCCGGAGCATCACCCCCAATTCCCTCGCCGGCCTGCAAACCTCCAGCGCTTGGACACAGCGATGCTGATGCAGAAATTAAATCAAATTTTAAAATGTGCAATTAAAACTAATAATAATTAAATGTCTTATCACCCTTTCTCTGCACGGGTGGCCCTCCTCCTCCTCCTCCTCCTCTTGAGGCTCCTGTTTACCTGCTTGGGGGCGTCCCCGATGCAGGCAGGGGAGCAGCCCAAACGCCCAACGCCGCCTCCCGCCCGGCTCCGCTCCCGGGGAGACTCACCGGCCCTCCTGCTGCTGCTGCTGCTGCTGCGCTCCCGCTGGTGGCGGTGGTCCCGCCTCCGCTGCCGAGGCAACGCTGGGAGTCCGCGCCACGTGACCCACCCCGCCTCCGAGACCCCGCCCCCTTTCCTCTCCCCTCCCCTCCCCCCTCCGCTCGCCCGCCCCCACTCGACGCGTTCCAAACGGAGGCCGCGCCACGTTACCCGGCAAGAAAGGAACGTCTTCGGCCTCCAGGCGTTACACCAATGTAAATTAAATCTCTCCCGCCCCGGTTTTCTTATTTCCCCGGGGCAAAAGACATTTTAGAAATATTTTTGACATCTTTTGAAAATTGCATTAGTTTAAAACAATCAGATTATATATACTGTACTGTAAACTGTATATACCAGTGACGGGGAACCTTTTAGAGACTGAGTGCCCAAACTGTGATTCAAAACCCACTAATTTTTCGCAAAGTGCCAATATAGCAATTTAACCTGAACACAGGTGGCTGCGAAGTGGAGATGTTGGGTGCCCACAGCAAGGGCTCCGAGTGCCACCTTTGGCACCCATGCCATAGGTTCACCAACACTGGTACATACAGTACAGTGGAACCTTGTACCTGTATATGTAATCAGATTTTTGTTAATACTATTTAAAAGCCGACCAGAGTGACCTCACTGTACAGTATAAAAATCCAATAAATAAATAAATAAAGTATTCAAATGAGGGTGTGTACACAAACACACAAAATCCAATTTTTGGTTATTTAGATCAATTTAGATCAATTTAATAAATTGAGCTAAATAACCAAAAAATTGGATTCTGTTAACTAGTATCTGGAAGTTGAGTCATGGCAACTGGACTTCTTGAGAGACTGAAACGTGCTCATCCAAACAGCTTCGTCACAACTTCATCACACATTGACAAAGCTGCTTGGATGAGCAGCAAAACGTTTCAATCTCTCCAGAAAAGGAGTCCAGTGGCCACAACTCAACTTCCAGATAAACTCACCTGGAGGACTGAGAATCTTCACAGACTTGTTAACTAATACTGTGAGACCATTTGCCTCCTATGTAGGACACAATGGTTTGCAACTAACTTATGGTTCTGCATATCACATCTTACCAAAATTCTTAATAAAAAGCATCCCCCCCCCAAAATTTAAATCAATTCCGATAGGATCCAGCCTGCTTCTTTCAGTCTCGTTCTGCATGACCGCTCAAGTCCTGTCCAGCAGGCTTCCCACTTCTCCTGCAGGCTTCTAGTTAATAAAATAAAGTGAATTAAAGAGAGCAGCTAGTGCATCGGGGCAAAACGTGAGCCGATAAGAACCCTGCCCCCCCCCCAATACACACACAGAATAGACAGGCATGGGAGGTAAAATGAAAAGCACTAAGGGCAGAGGAAGACCGAAGGGAAGATGGATCTATGCACTGAAGGAAGCCACAACCTTTTGCTAGCAAGCCCTGAGCAGAGCCCAATAGGACTTTTTTTTTTTTTGAGTGGGGGAGTTACCATTTCGTCGGGATGGTGAAAATCCAGAAGCGGCTTGAGGGTCCATAACAACTAATCTTAATATTGGCAGGGCTGCAAAAGTTAATCCATGAAATCCGAATACACAGCTGTGCAGTGCCTTGGTTATTAGGGCACATAAAAGACACAATCTTTTGAGCTCCAGAGAGATTTTCTTCAAGCCTGCTTTCTGCTGTTCGACTGTTCAGTCCCGCTTCAGATATTAACTCCTGCCCAGTGGAAGTGAATTCTGATCTTCAACCTGCTTGCTACCTAAAAGAGGTCTAGCGCAACATGGGGAGGATCCTGCCCGGCTCTGGACTGAAGGTCTTCACAGCCGTTCCACGGGTGGGTGTGTCCGGAGCTGCCCAGGGATTTCTGCAAAGCCTTTGGGTCCAAGTCCTGTGTCGGCCTCGGTGGTCCGGAATCCTGAGTCTGAGTCCCTATATTAATAAAAGTATCCCCTCCCCCAAGAAAAAAAAGGAGGTTTGGGTGGGTTCCAAGTCACGAATCAATTCCGAGTCACTGAACAAAACTCCGGTTCTAGCTCATCTCCCGGGCCGGAGAAACATTAAACCTCTGTAGATGAGCGGCTACGGGACACGAGAAGTAGGATACCATTGCGCTCCTGTGTTTCTTGGAGGCGAAAGCAAACACAGGACCAGGTAGATCTTTTGTAGGATCCAGCACCATTCTTCAAGTTCTTTTGAGAGTGACATCAGTTGTGCCTTGGAATGGACAACTTTTCTGGATCCGCCCCCACTCACAAAAATAACTATCTTCAAATTAAAAAAAATCAACAAAAAGCTCCATTTTCCCCTCTGGGGTTTCCAGGGAGCAATTTCACCATTTAAGTATTGGCCCGTTTTACAACTGTTGTACGTGACCTCCCATTTTTGGAAGGGAAACTCAAGCAAGGGGTCTTTTCACAAGGTGGTCACATTTCTCATTTTAAAAAACAGGTCCATCTTTGGGTTTAGCTGAACTGCTAGGAACTATAACCCTCGTCGGCCACAAATGACAATTAACGAGTTCCCTCTTTCATTGCCAGCTGAAGTGAGCAAACATTATGTCACCTGCTACCCATTTGTGTCAAAAACCAACAAAATTCATTTCAGCGAATTATATACTTATAATTCGCTGAATTTATATACTTAGAATATGATACCATAAAACCAACCTTTTGATCCTGAGTTATAATCTCAATCAAGGTAAGCAAGTTCTCGAGATGCTGGGCTCATTGGTTCATGCAACCAGAAGCCACTGTGTTTAAAAAAAAAAAATCAAGAATAACGTACTCACATACAGAACTACTGCACCATCAGAAGAACTGGTAATAGGATCCACACCGACAGGCCATCGAGTTAAAACGCCTGCTTCCAGCAATACTCAACCAGGCATGCTTAGAACGTGAGAAACAGGCCGCGATATTGGGTGACACACTGCTCCTAAATAAGGAGGATCCACTTATCACACACACACCTACCGCTCTTAAGGACAGACAGGCTGTGCACAATTCACCACCAAGAGAAACATTTGCATATGCCTTTTTTTTAATTAACCGTCCTTTAGGACAGCATTTGGTAGTGGCTTTCTAACAGGGATGAAAAGCGGAGGACATTTCATCCCGCTTGAAAAAAAGAAATTACACCCGGTAGCAAAAGTTTAAAGGCATGCTGAACAGGGACTCCTCTCATCATTCTGCTCTTTTAGCAAAAACCCAGAGTTCTTTGCCTTGACTGTCCCGGCACATCCACCAAAAACCATCTGCCGGCTTCTTTATCAACTCATGGATCAGATTCTGCTTGGAGACACAGACGGAGGGAGCGTTAGCTTTCACAGAGACGTCGTTCTGGAGCGATGCGGGAAGAGACAGTCCGCCAATATACCAGTCCAAGCCTGGCACGTTTTCCGGGAACCCTTTTGCGGACGGCACGGCAGTTGAGATCAGCTCCTCTTTGGCTTGGTCCTGGCATCCACACCCCCTGGGGAAGGCATGCGCCCACCCCCCCAGCCAGAACTCTGCTGCGACGGTGGTGGCCCCAAATTCACAAGCAATGCTAAGCCTGAGGTCAGCCCCATCATCTCCTCATCACAAAACTGGGCTCTTTGGCATCGTTTTTGCCCTCCTCTTCCTCCGAGGAATCTTCTTCTTCTTCTTCTTCTTCTTCACTTTTGTGAGTCTTTGGGGAATGGTTAGGGTCTGCGGCTGCCACAAAATAAGAAAGAGAGGTGCAAAAGGCAGTGAGACGACTGATCACGGTGGTGGGCCAGGTTAACAGCATTAACTGAAATGAGATGTTCAGCCACGAAAAACCAAACAGAGCCTCCATATTCAGAGGCAGACTATCCCCCTAGATCGAGATCTCAGATTTTTTTTTAAAAAGCGGACATCAACATCTTTATGACGTGGGATTTATGGGGGAGGTGGACACCCAATTAGGTGCATTTTTCAGATTTCTTGAGGTACTGTAAGGGTGAGTAATAGGTATGGGCCTTTTGTTTCGGAGTGGGTCCGGCTCCGAAACCAAGCACGGCGGCACAGGTGCTGTTCGTAATTTGGAACCATCATATGAAACGAAATCACTCATTGACTTACCTTGCGTGGGGCGCAGCTCCAGCCAGGAAGAAGCCTCCGACGGGTCATCAATCCTTCTCCCTGGCGCTGGCCAATCAGACGGGGAGGCGGGATGATGCATGTCCCCGCACAGCTCCTGATTGGCCAGCACTAGGGAGAAGGAACGATTATGCGTCAGAGGCTTCTTCCTGGTTGGAGGTGCACCCCGCACGAGATAAGGCAAGGTAAGTCAATGGTTGATGTTGTTTCGCAGGGTGGGTCCACATTCCAAACAGCACCTGTGCTGCCGTGCTTCATTTTGGAACCTGACTCATTCCGAAATGAAAGGCCCATGCCTAGTGAATAATCCTGCAGCCAACCATTCCAGAGACCCACCATTTGGGAGGATCTTTTTTTAAATCAAAGAACAAAATTTATGACAGCATCTAGAACCAACGCTACTGGCTTTTGTTTTGTTTTCCCTTTAGAAAATAATATTCCTTGGAAGGCATCAGAGGGCCTGATAAACAGTCATCTGCTGTGATTTGCCCAGGAAAAACTTCAGAAAAGGAGGAGGATTTGTTGGTACCCTCAGCTCAAAAATACATTTTTTTTTTCAAATTACCTGCCCGCTCACTCTTTTGTTCGTGTTTACCCTTCTTTGCTAGGAGTTTCTTCTCTTTCAGCTTCTGGCTGCAAAGGAAGGAAAGGGGAATTGAACTCCGTAAACAGGCACACCTCCTCTCTCGCCTAAGCTTCTGCAGCTCCTGACACAGATTCTGAGAAAGAGCGACCATACATTGCAGCTGCTCCCTGTCCCATTTAATTCTCTGGGACCCACCCCCTTCTTCGTGGGAATTTTCTGAATTTCTGGTTCTGTTTCATGCAAGCAAGCAAGCAAGCAAGCAAGCAAGCAAGCAAATAAATAAATAAATAAATACACCCTGCCAGGTTTCAAATAAGCCTCTTATCACCCATCTTTCGTTGCCGCTTGGACAGAAAAGCAGGGAAAGGTTTTGCCAGAGTGGATGGGAAACTTCCCCAAGGATAGATTAGGCCCACAGGTTTGTTTACAAAAAATTTAGCTGCCCCACTACCAAGTGGTCTTCTGCCTGTTATCAGAGGCTCCAACGTATTGGAAAGGTTTCCTTCCCCTGCTTTAAGTAGAGACCTGGAAGGCAACCAGAGGTGGATTCCATTCTAGAAGCCAAACCAATTGATGCCTGTTAGACGGAGAAATCTGACAGGCTCATACCAAAGATATTGGTATCTGCCCATTAGGAAGATGCTGCCCCAAAGGAGGATGGTGGAGTCTCCTTCTTGGGAGGTTTCTAAGCAGAGGCTGGATGGCCATCTGTCGGGAGTCCTGTGATGGGGGTTCCTGCATGGCAGGGGGTTGGACTGGATGGCCCTTGAGGTCCCTTCCAACTCTATGATTCTAAGATCTGAGCATGAAAAGAGGGTTACAACTCTCCCCAAGGAGTGTCAACAGCCACGATGGACTACCTATGTGTCTTTAATATGAATCTACCATACATGATCACATAGACTTTGTGTTTACCACTTATAACCTTGTGTGGTTGCACTGACACGTATGTTTTCAATGTTAGTTTCCATCCCTCCTAACTTTTCCATGGAATTTTTACTCTCTCTTCAACTGCTCGCGTCCTCTTGTGGCTTTCATGTTATCTTTTAATGCTGTAAGGTAGTGATGGCAAACCTTTTAGAGACCGAGTGCCCAAACTGCGATCCAAAACAGAATGATTTTTCGCAAAGTGCCAGTACAGCCATTTAACCTGAATACAGGTGCCTGTGAAAGGGGCCATGTCGGGCGCCCGCAGTAAGGGCTCCGAGGGCCACCTTTGGCACCCGTGGCACAGGTTCACCAACACTGCTGTAAGATGTCCCTCAATTCCCTGCTCTCAAACTTGAATATGTCTTAATTGTACTGGGCTGTATATTTATTTTACTTTTATTTTAGGGTATTTTTTACCCCACCTTTCTCCTTGGAAAAGGACCTCATTACTGTAAGCCGTCTTGGATCCTTTTCCAAGGAGAAATGTGGGGTAAAAATACTCTAAATAAATAAATAAATAAATAAATAACTGGCAGTGAAGGGGAAAAGCCTCCCTCTCCCAGTTTAATCAGCCAGGCAATTTCTCAGCCGGCTCAGGCCCATTCCTGGCTAAGAAAGAGTTATGACGAAAGGGATGTAATCATGGAAGAGTGGAGTTGGAACAGGTCTAGGAGGCTATCTTCTCCAATTTACAGTCTAAGAGAAGGCATCTACTGATTTAAAGCTATGCAGGCCCAGGTAAGAAATCCCTTTAGGCTGGATTAGGCCCCCAATTGCCTAGAACCACCCAGTAAGAGCACCCCCCCAGCTCCCAATACTAGCATGAAGTCAAGCTTCTGGGGGTTCCAGACCAGCCCCTGAGCGCAGCCGGACGTTACCGCTTCCTCCTGCGCTTTGCAGTCTGTTCCTCCGCGGCCAGCTTGTTCTTCTCCAACTTCCTCTGGTACTCCTCGTCCAGTTTTTGCTGCAACCAAGCACAGGGAATGTTCCTATCAAAGCCCACCCGCTCCAAGGCCATGCGTGCTTCCCCTCTTTTCAAAAGTTGTAGTTTATGTTGTATTCTAAAGATACAAAAATAAAAGTTCCAAAAAGTATCAAAGCCTTAACAGAACTCAATCATAGTTTTATTTCCCTAAAAATAATAAAATCAAAGTCATCCTGACTGATTACGTACAAGATTTCTCCTAAGACAACGTTTCCTACTCTACCTAACTGAGGTGAGCTCCATTGCTCAGAGCGATCCTCAGCATAATCCTCAGCATCATCATGGCTTCTCTCTGCCCTCTCGCCTTCTTGCTCCAAGCTTCCAGATATCACGTGACACAACTGACCAATGGTAGAGAACCATATTCCGCGCTGCTAGCTTGTTAGGTCTATTCCTCTACATACCTCAGATAAGGTCTAACACAAGGCCAAAACATGCACTTAACAACTCACACTATGTCCCATCATGCTTATTTTCGTACAGGCCCGGAATGGCAACCAGCAGGGGAAATGACTGTGCAGCAACACAGAAACGACCGGGCAAACGGTGTGCAGAAAAATTCCCCATACCTTCTCTGCCATGGCATCCATAAAATCTTGCCTTTGGTACTCCCGCCGCCGAAGGTGCCGGTAGACGTGGAATTCTCCACTGCCAGCCCCTGCGCTGGAACCTGCCGGGGAAGGAAGGAAGGAAGGTCAGAGTTTTAAGGTCTTCTAAGTAGACTGATGATGGCTGAATTCCTGACATCTCTCCAGCCGAATCAGCAAGGGGTGTTTGTGGGCAAGTGGTTGGGGTCTGAGCCTTGGCTACCAAGTACCAAGTCTTTGGTACTAAGTCCTACATGCAAGTCCCTATTCAAAACAAGCTTTTCCTTCTCCCCCTCAGGAGATTCAGAACCAGGAGAATGGTTCTGAATCTTGAATTGAGCTCAAGTCATTAAAAAAAAGGATCTGAGACGTGTTACTGGTGCAACTTTAAGTCCAACGTGACAGTGAGCCCCCCGTCCCTGATAATTAGGGGCTTCGTTAGCAGGCCCGAGAACACCTCCAGTGCTGCGGAGGAAGCAAAGAATGTTTGTTCAGAGGCTGGTTGGCTCAAATTCCCAACATCCCTCACACTTTAATTATTTCAATAATTCTAACTGTGACCGTATGTCTTGCAAACTTGACATCACATTGCGATGCATTTTGAGACTCTTAGAAGATTCCTGGGCTCCCTACAAGAATTTCGTCATCTTGAGGACACTGCTGGTGAGTGGTCATGTGGTTTAACTATCTGGCCTTAGGCTTAGTCGTTCTAGTAACTGTTCCCACATAATTCCCACTATTTTAATTTATTTATTTAAAATGTTTTTATCCCCACTTTCTCCTTAAAAAGGAACCAAGGAGGGGTTGTTTGCTAGGCCTATCACGTGTTTTAAAATCTCACAGACTTTCTTATTTTAATGTTTTACATTTCATACTCTCTTGGTGAAGTCTCATGCAATAATGCTGTGTTCTGTTAAACCACATGAAATAAAGAAAATGACAGTTGATGGATCTTGCCATTCGGCAGTACTGTATATTTTCCCCATTCTTGAAACCAAGTGTCAGGCTGCTGCTGTTCAGATGAGAAAGCCTCACAGACCTGCCCCCCTCCAGTGGTTTGTTCACACTGCATATGAGCTGGGAGTATAGGGAAAGTTTGCTACATAAACCAGATTTTTTTAAATCAATCTATCTATATCATTCCTTCTTTTCCTTCTTTTGTCTGTCTGTCTGTCTGTCTGTCTGTCTGTCTGTCTGTCTGTCTTTACAGCATATATGCCACCCACTACCCAAAGGTCTCTGGGTGGCTTACAATTTAAAAAAATCAAAATGTCAATAAGTAATTAAAACAATAATAAAAACATTAACACTAAAAATTGCCACTGGGACCCACAATCTATATACAATGTCAATTTAAAAACCTTCTGGAACAGGAAGGTTTTTACCTGGTGCCAAAATGTCATCAGTGTTGGCGCCAGGCGGATCTCACTTGGGAGGGCATTCCATAGCTTGGGGGCAGCTGCCGAGAAGGTCCTGTTCCTACAAGCCGTCCCTCTTACCTCCTTGAGGGATGGCTCTTTCAAGAGGGCCCCCTGGCTCGATCTTAATTGCCGGGTAGGTTCGTATGGAAGGAGGCGGTCCTTCAGGTATCTAGGTCCTAAGTCGTTTAGGGCTTTATATGTCAAAACAAGCACTTTGAATTGGGCTCGGGCAGCAACTGGTAACCAATGCAGGTTACGCAGGATCGATGTGATGTGATACCCGGCGGCCCCACCACTTACCAGCCGTGCCGCACGATTCTGAACCAGCTGCAATTGCCAAACCGTCTTCAAAGGCTACCCCATGTAGAGAGCATTGCAGTAATCAATACGGGATGTTACCAGTGCATGCGTAACTGTAATGAGGCTCTGGTCGTCCAGGTAGGGCCGCAGCTGGCATATTTTCCACAGCTGAATAAAAGCACCCCTGGCCAACGAGTCCACCTGGGCTTCCAGAGTTAGAACAGGGTTTAGGAGCACTCCTAAGCTATAGACCCTGTCCCTTAGGGGGAGTGCAACCCAGTCCAGAACAGGGAAATGGCCCTCTAACATTTCCGGCGAAGCACCCACTAGCAGAACTTCCATCGTGTCTGGAAGGATTGAGTTTCAATTTATTAGCCCTCATCCAGTCTATTATCTGGACCAGACACGAGTTCAGCACAGAATATGTTGCTTCCTACTTAGCCCTTGGCAGGAGAGATGCCAATTCAAGTCCTCTTGGTTTATGCAGCTCCTTGTTAACTGTCAGGAGTGATGCAGCTAGAAATTCAAGTTTGAATCATTCTCTGCATTTACAGTCGTAAACTTAACACATCATCTCAAAATGTGTGGATTCAGAAATGCTAGTGAGTCATAAGAATTATTGCCCAACAAGCAGTGAAATGTAGATGTGATTTGTTTATGTAACAGAAAAGTGCAAAGTGGGGGGCGGGGGGGGAATAACCTTCCAAATCACCTCCGAAGCAGACTCCAGGCCTCCTCGTTTACCACCCACCCCACAAACAGCAGCCAATTCCCTCCTGCCTCCCATCATGTCTCTCTAAAAATAACAACATACCCATAACATCTCTGACAAATTCCGGAGGTGGACGGGGCACCCATTCGGTGAGCTTTTCAGGGATTGGAACCGTCTTATCCTGCAACGAAAAATGAGCAATTCCCTGACGCTTTCCTGGAAAAGGAGAAAGCTGCTCTTGGCTGTTATTAGTCCCTATGTCTGAACAGCGAGGGCAAGCTTCCAGAAAACACAGCATGCCTTTTTTTGTTTGCTTGCTTGTTTAACACCCATAGGAAAGCTCAGTAAGTTGGAGCACCTGGCTGAGAAGCCTGGAGTTGTGAATTTGATTCTCCACTGTGCCTTTAGAGCAATTCAAAACCCACTATTTTTTTTTTTGCAAAGTGCCAATATACTAATCTAATCTGTATAACAGATGGCTATGATGGGGCGATGTCGAGTGCCCACAGAAACGGCTCCGAGTGCCACCTTTGGCACCCATGCCATATAGGTCCGCCATCACTGCTTTGAAGGAAAGAATCAGCCTACATGCCCTGGAGGAAGCCGCAAAACAGCCTTCATATGTCCCTAGAACAGTGTTGGCGAACCCATGGCACGGGTGCCAAAGGTGGCACTCGGAGCCCTTTCTGTGGGCACCCGACATCACCCCTTCACAACCACCTGGATTCAGGCTAAATGGCTGGATTGGCACTTTGCGAAAAATTAGTGGGTTTTGAATCGCAGTTTGGGCGCTCAGTCTCTAAAAGGTTCATCATCACTACCCTAGAAGAACAAAGTGGTTCTGAGCACTTGCCACTTAAGAGAAAACTCTGAGAAGGGCCACCAGAAGTCTGAACTGAGTTAATAGAACATAATGAATTATTACAGGGTAGATGGCCATGCACAGAAAAATCAACACTTCTGAGCGCAAAACATAAAAACCATTTGTCCTGCGCTGAAGCTTATCTTATTTTCTACACACAACACACACACACACACACACACAGAGAGAGAGAGAGAGAGAGAGAGAAGCAGGTTGAACTGTTAGGTTAACCTCAGATTCTCTCAGCATGTTTCAAATGATGTCCTTAGGGTGATGAGGGACACTGAACTCCCTGCTTTAAATTTGGCAAAAGTGTCCTCATTTTGTATAACTGAATTGAGGACAGGGTGGTCAAATTGAGACTGAAGGGAGAGGGTCCTTGGAGGTGAACACTTTCATTCAATAGCCAATATGGTGACATACAAGGAAGCTGTGTGGTCTGTACAACATATGAGTGCAAGAGCAGGCCGCTAAAAAATCATCATACAATATGCAAGTTTTTGTGTATCATCACTGAAAAAAGGTGGGATGTAAATATAACTCAAGTATATATGCACAGAGTGTAATTCATTCCAGGCAAAAATCAAATAAATAAAAATCAAAAGACAAAAACATATGGTACCTTAAAGACCATTATAATGTAAACCTTCATGGAAACATCCACCTCTTCAGAAGTATAGCAGCAGAGTAATTAAGCAAGGCATATACAGCAGCTACTTGTATTCATAGCCTATCTATCTATATATCCCTCTTTTCTGTCTCTTTCTAGCAGTGCATTAAAAACAGCAGAGGGAGGTGGAGATGTAAAATTTCCAGCAATTTTGGAGAAAAAGTGAAAAATGGGAGGGGGGGAAGGCTTTATTTCCCCGTTCCTCCCCTTACGTCTCTAATATCATGGTCCCTCATTAGGGTAAGCCGCCTTGGGTCCTTTCCAAGGAGAGAGGGAGGCGGGGTAGAAACACTCCAAAACAAAATAAGTAAAATAAAAATAAACAAGGAGTCCTTTATGGGAGGAAACATGCCGCCCCTTCTTCATCTCCCCAAACAGGGTCTGGGGGCTCCGTGGAGGAGGAGGAGGAGGAGGACGGGGGGGTCGCCTACCCTCCCCCTCCCCCACCCCCACCGAGGTCCCCATGGGGTGGCCCCGCCCATCCCTCGCAAGCCCCTCCCACCCTCTCCCAGGCCCCGCCCCCCTCACCGGGTTCCTCATGAGCCTCTCCAGCTTGAGGCGCTGCTCTTCCGCCGCGTTCCGCGGGATGACCAACGGCTGCGGCTCCTTCCGGGGCCGAGAAGGCCGCGTCGTGCCGCCCGCCGCCATCCCTCACACCCGCCCGCCCGCCCGCTTGCCTGCCTTCCCCGGGCGCCAAAGGCCGCGGCCCCGACCGATGACGTCACGGAGGGCGACGGTCAAAGGAGGAGGAGAAGGAGACGCTCCTCGGGAGGCGGGGCGGTCGGAGAGAGGGGTCGGGGGGGGCTGCTAGGCCCCGCCCATTCCCTCCGCTCCGCCCCCTCGAGCGATGCATATCGTCATGAATATTCACAAGGGGGCGGGGAGAGCTTGCGCGGGAAAGGCGGGCGGGCGGGCGAGCGAGGGGAGACTTCTTCCCATAATGCCTAGCGACGGAGGGTGTTAAGTTTTTTTGTTTTTAAAGGAGCGCGCGCGACAATTTTTTCCCCCTCAGAGGCATTTTTTAAACCGTTTCAATAAATAAATTATTTTATTCCTCTTCATTTTCTTTTAAAGTAATGTCATCCCTTCTTCTTGCTGCCTCGAGGTGGCCGTGAAGAGCCATGAATTCATTTTATATTTTAATATAAAATTTTAATATAAAGTTCATATTATGAATTCATGTTGTTTAATACATTCATTCAATTTACAAAATAATTAACGGAATATATTTGGATTGAGGATGGCGGGCAGCCCCTTAGACGTTCTAACGTTGGCCGTCCAACTGTTTTTTTGCTGTGAGAACTAGAACAAAATACAGTAATCTCGTTATACATAGTTTTAAACTTGTTCCCTGCCTTGTAAAAAAAAAAATCGATTCCTAAAGGCAGGTAAAAAAGACCACACGGGGCCCAAAAGCTGGCCCACAAAGAGATCGAAAATCATGGGTGCCAGAAGGAAAAATGGGCCTTGAGAGCAGAATTACTAGCCCACATGCTCAGGAAAAGCTAAAATGAATACTGTAAAGTGAATTTACAATATTGTACTTTGGGCCCATGAAGAGAAGGCAAGATCCCCTGGAAAAGAGCCTAGGAAAATGGAAAAGCAGCTGGAAAAGAGGAAATCAGAGCTTGAAGTGGATCGACTCAATAAAGGAAGCCACAGGGCTGAGTTTGCAAGAGCCGATTCATAGGGTCGCTGTCAGAAACGAATGGAGGAAAAACAGAGGCTTCACCAGAAAGCATGAGTTGTTTAGGTTCACCTAATCTCCAGGATGAGTTCTGCTGCATCTGCCAACCCATCATCAAGAGTGATTATGAATCAAGAGCTAAGGGAGGGTGGTGTTGGTTCCATGAGCTTCAACCTGCTGCATCTCCTGGACCAAGCAGAAAGAGTGGAGCACCATCATCACACCTTGTGAGCCTTCTTGGGACACCAGCCCAGGAAGCTCCAGGAAGACCACCCAATGGAAGCCAACCCGGTCTCCTGGTGGCAGGGAGTTCAGAGCTTCAGAGTGGCCATTAAGAGGCCTTTTTCTCTTGCACTTCCATAAAGACTGGGCAAGCCCCATGTGGACAAAGGCAGCCTTCTCAGTAAACAGGATAAAAATGGGAAACAATTGGAAAAGCTCCAACGTTGACTTGGTTCCTGGGAAGAGACCAACAGTACGTGAAGCCGTTGACACCAAGAAATTCTTGAACTGTCAAGTTGGGGGGGGGAACTCCACGCAGGAATGTTCTCTTGAAATCATCCTCACAATTTTATTGAGTTTAGATGT
>JAHTLZ010000038.1:2930895-2950483 GCA_023846285.1 Phrynocephalus versicolor | reverse complement strand
ATCACAGAAAGCAGCCCTAGGGCAGCAGAGTTATCATCTCATTGGCACTGGTCGTCCAAAGGAATCCCAGCCTCTTTGGAAGGTTATCATGAATAATAATTGAATTGCTGACTTGTAAAAAGGCAAAGAGCTTTTGAAGGCCCTACATTGTAACCCTGGCTCAGTCTAGGAATCCTTGTGTTGCTGAATCTGTAACAGACAGCTGTCTATCCAACTGCATCCATTTCTCCTATTATCCACAATACCTGCGAGATCCAGTTGACATTGTTTATCTGGACTTTCAGAAGGTTTTTGACATGGTCCTGCACCAAAGGATCTTGAATAAACTTGCCAGTCGTGGAATCAAGGGAGAGGTCTTTTCCTGGATCAGCAACTGGATAAGGAAGAGGGAACAGAGGGTAGCACTAAATGGACACTTCAAGTGGAGGGAGGTAAAGAGTGGGGTCCCCCAAGGTTCTGTACTGGCACCCTTGTTTTTCAATCTCTTCATAAATGATCTAGAAGTAGCAGTAAATAGCGAGGTAGCCAAATTTGTTGATGGCACGAGCTCCAGGGGGACCTCTTGTCACTGGGAGAGTGGGCAAACCAGTGGCAAAGGAGTTTTAACATTTGTATCTGGAATTTGAGGCATGGTTACTGGACTTCTTTTTCTTGAGAGATACAATTTTTTTTGCTGCTCATCCAAACAGCTTCAGCAGAGTGACGTCTGTATCTCTCAAGAAAAAGAAGTCTAGTAGCCATGACTCAGCTTCCAGATAAACTCACCTGGATGACTGAGAATCTTTACAGACATTTAACATTACTAAGTGCAGAGGGCAGCACATTGGGGCAAAAAAACCCAAACCCAATTACATTTATAAACTGATGGCGTCAGATCTCTGTGTAACAAACCAGGAAAGGGATTTTGGTGTCCTGGTGGACAGCTCAATGGTGTCAACCCAGTGTGCCGCAGCAGTGATAAAAAGCAAACCCAATGCTAGGGAAGGGATCATTAGGAAGGGTATAGAAAATAAGTCAGCAATTGTCATTTTGCCTCTATAAATTTATGGTGAGGCCCCATCTGGAGTACTGTGTCCAGTTCTGGTCCCCATCCCTCCAGAAGGATATTATGGAAATGGAGAAAGTGCAGAGGAGGGCAACCACGATGATTCGGGGACTGGAACACCTTCCTTACCATCTGAGGCTGCAGCGGCTGGGCCTCTTCACTCTTGAATGACGGCGCTTAAGAGGGTGACCTGATTGAAGTTTATAAAATCATACACGGTGTGGGCAAAGTAGATAAGGAAAAACTGTTTTCCCTATAACACAACACTAGAACTAGGGGGCACTCCATGAAACTTTTGTGTGCTAGATCTCAAACAAGTAAGAGAAAGTACTTGTTCACCCAGAGGATTCCTGATCTGTGGAACTCCCTGGCAGAAGAAGTGGTGACAGCCTTGACAGCTTTAAGAAAGGATTGGGCAAGTTCATGGAGAACAAGGGTACCAATGGCTATCATGATGGATGCCTAAGGACAACCTCCGGGTTGGAGAGATAGGCAGGATATCTCTCAATGCCATTTGCAGGGACTCGTAAGTAGGTGAAGACATCTGCTTTCGAATGCCCTGAAGCAAATGGTGAGCCACTGTGTGAGACAGAATTCTGGATGGGCTGTGGCCTGTTCGAGTAAAGCTGTTCTTTTGTACCATATCCTCAACTTTTTGTCATAAAACTAGATCAGATGCTAGATTAGAGAATCTCTGGAAAAGCTTCCTCACTGTTAGATGTTTCAGCTTGCCTGCGCTGTTGCAATATTCCCTGTTTTTTTCTTTAATAACTACAATTATCAACCAGGCTGGGAATATCCCAGGCCCCTGCAGCAATTCACAAGTCTGCACTCTGAAGTGCAGAGATTGTGCTCATTTGACTTGTGCTTAATTTATTTTGCTTTCATTCATTCTTTGCTTTCATGATTCAAGGAGTCTGCTTGACATTTTTAGGTTAATAGTTGGGTTAGGAAATTCCCTCTATATCCTTCCCAAGGGGTGCAAAATTATTTTCATACAGTGTGTTTTTGCTCTGACAGTCGTGAACGACCCTTCGTGATTCCATGTCCATGGAGCTTTCTTGGCAGGAATACTGGAGTGGTTTGCCAGTTCCTACTCCAGGCGCCTACAGCACCTGGTATTCCCTGGTGGTCTCCCATCCAAGTACTAGCCAGGGCCGACCCTTCTTAGCTTCCGAGATCAGATGTGGTTAGGGCATCTAGGCACAGTACTGTACTTTACTGTATTTTTAGTCTACAACTGCCATAATTAGGAACTGTGTTTTGGCCATCAGGGGGCACTAGCACACTTTGATGAGGATTTGCTGAGTTTGAAAACATACATTTTAAAGAATACCCCTTTCTTACGGAATCTCCTAGATCTGTTAAGTACACTTCCTCCATACTCAAGCTACTATGATGGTAACCCAAAAAAGGTGAATTATTTTTATAAGTACTAGAACTTACAAAAAGGAGAGAAAAAACAAATTAATATCCTACCTTGATATCCCTATGCCTCATCAACAGCTTCCATGATTGCCAGACATCTTCCGTTTCCAATCCGCTGACCGATCTTTCTTGCCTAATCCTTTCTGGAAGTCTAATTAAATGTTTTTCTTCTGCTGGAATTTTGATGTGTTTTATCAAAGACTGTCAAAGAAGTCCCACCTGTGCTTTTGTCAGTTGTTATTCTTTGGGCTTTAAATACACCCTTAATGCTGATTTTTGACTCCCTCGAGTAGAAGATTCTGGATGTTGGCAGAATCACTCAACCCGAACTTTTAAGCCTGTCTGCATTTATTTCACAGCATGGTGATTTCTTCCCTTCCCCCAAACATCACAGAAATTACAGTTTGCAAGGTTCCTACAGAGAAACAAAAATAAATGCTAAACCATTTGGTGCCTGGGGTATGGATGTGGATATGGTTTCAATGACAGCAATAACTCAACTTCTGCACTAGTATTCTCTTGATCCTTCTCAGGAAAACAGTGCTGTCATTAAGCTACCTCCTTCAAAGCTGGCTTTATTCCACCCTCTATAAAAAAAAAAGATGGAAAAAGAAAAGCAAGCCAAGAGACCAATATTATTTTTCCAGTTCTTTTCCAGTTTCTTTTGTAAATAAAATTTATTCTACATCACATTTAAAACTTCTTCACATTTTAAAAAAACTGTATTTACAAATTAACAGTTCACGCCCCAGCTGTTTGAGGTCTTCCACTCCTCACACACAATTTCGTTCCGAATGGCACGGAAGAAATGCCAAGGGGTGGCAAAAGATCGCATTTCTCCCACCTTTGTCATCCAGGTTCCCAGCAGTTCCAACGCAATGACTCTCTGGAGGGCTGAATAATTCTGCTGGTCTCCTGAAGGCAGCAAACACTTTTGCCCCTCTACTGCTGTGGTTCCCAAGGTTTGGTTTCCCAGATGTTCTTGGACTACAACTCGCAGAAGCCCCTGGCGATTAGACCTAGGGGGTGAAAGCTTCTGGACGTTTTAGTCCAAGAACATTTGAGGAGCCCTTCGGCACTCCAGATGTTTTGGACCACCACTCCCACAATCCTTTGTCACTGGAAATCTAGGCTCAGAATTCTGGGAGTTGCGGTCCAAAACATCTGGAGTGCCGAAGGTTTGCCACCACTGGCACAGAGGGTAATGGGCAAGGTGTGTGTAGCACTTGCATCCTTCCTTCGCTTCTCACTCCATCCTACCAATTGTCCTGGTCCTAAGGGTTCCCAAGAGGCTGCATCCCCCTGCACAATGAAGTTTCAGCGCTTTGAGCCGTGGGAAAAACAGCCATGTCCTTGCTTTGAAGACTAACCGGAGCCCACAGCATGTGATGGCTGCTCTCCCAATAATTACAGGCTCGCCTTCGTATCATGGCAGATGAAGAGACAAAGGTCCAGAAACCTCACACGATTTTGTACCTTCGGGGAGGGTGGGAGGAAGCCCTTGTAGAGATTTATTACCACTTTCGTGGTTTTACTTTACAGCTACTAGGAGTATTCCATTTGGTGATAACTGGCTATTAATCACCCTTCTTAATGGTATTTTGGAAGAGGTCTAGGAAGCACAACCATTTTGTCACTCCTCTAATGTTTTCCTGTCACTTTTCCCGTCCTTTTTCCTTACCCGAAAGTTTGTTACAGGAGTCATTGAACACTTTTAGATACTCAGCGAACCCCTCCATCTGAATGCATTTTTGATAGTCTAAGAGTGCATTTTGTAAGGTGTGAGTGTTTGTATGTGTTTGCTTGTTTGTTTTTAAAACAAAAGGGTCAATTAGACACCATCAGCCCATCATGGCTGTTCCTAATTAAGAAGCAATACGGTATTACTTCCTTTCAGATTCCCCAGGGATCAGAGACCATGGTAAGGACAGGGAGGTATATACACAGCAGTGTGGGTGAGGTGATTTTTCTTATCTGGGACTCTCAGTGTAGTTTTGCATGTCAAGTTTTCAAAACTGCAGTGCTGTGTTGTTGTTTTCTGATGAAAGCACACACACACACACACACACACACTGCTGTAGTTCCCAATTGCCCCTGAACTTGCAACCACTAAAACAGAACAACCACAACTAACAACTTAGCCCAATCCAGGTTAGTGTTTCTTGTTTGTTTGCTTGCTTTTAAACATAGTTTAAAACCATTATCTCAGTTGGACACCTTTCACTGCATCACCTTTTATTGTAACCGCAAACTTAACTTCCTTTAAATCCAAAAAACATCCTAAATTCAGCTGCTCTTCACAACCACAACAGACCCATGGAATCTATAGGGGACTCCTATAAGCACACCAACTCCATAGGCCTCATCCATTCAGTGGCTGCTCTCTGCTCTCTAGGTGAGATGAATAATTAGATTCAAGTCTTGGAACTTTGAAAAATAACTCTTTGGGACCACTACTTTCAGAATCCCAGGACAAGCAGCACTGTGATCAGGCTCTATAGACTGGAGTCCACCACTGTTAACATTTCCAAATCCTGTAAGTACAAGTATTTTAATACAACCTTCTCCTTTGTTCCAATTTTATCTACATTTTTTTTTCTTATTTGATCCAAGATCCTGTTTGGTAGAACTGCAAACCTAAGACGTGTTATGTCCTCCTGGACAAACCCAGATTCCAGCATAATGGGGGCAGAGAACCCACTTCGGGTTTTTGCCTGAACTTTAAAGTAAGCTGCTTCAAGTCGAACTTCTTGCAGCAGTACAGCTAACCCCCTTGGATAGTTCTTGTAAATGACTGGCTAAAACCAGAGTGCCTTCGCTGCAACCCAAGGTTGCCAGGTTAAGTGACAACCGAACAGCATCGAAAGGGTGACCTGTTCCCCCCTTGACTTGGTTTAGGCTCCCAAATGGAATCTGGCCTTCGCACAGGTCAGCTGAAGTGGTTTGCTATGTGCACATCAACTTTAATGTAATTTGACTTCTCCTCCCAGTGTTGTCCATTTTGATTCCTGAGTAGTTTCAAATATTAAAAGGCGGTTTTAATGCCGAGCTCAGGCTGTGATTTTGCAGAAATCACATACGATGTTTTAAGGAAACAAGACACAAATGCGTCTGCTAGCGTGAAAACTGCATCTTGCCGTCTCTGTTGTATCGGCAGCGCTCAGTCTCTTAGAGACGGTGACGGTACACGCGGACAGGGATTCAGATCGAAGGGCAACCCAGGAGCTCACATAGCAGTGCTATTCTGCAGCACTGCTTATTTCTCAGAATTTATGTTCTAATGGAAACAACGCACAGGGCTTCCAGGAAAAAAACTGGCTGTTTCAATGAGGCAGGTGGCTGCTGATAAGGCCTGAAACAAGAAAGAGCTGCCTATGTTGTCTGCGTTCCACTTTGGTGTTCTTCTCCTTCAGAAGAGATTACAGGGTGAAATCCAATAAGGAGAGGCCGCTGGAATCGAGAGGCCATGAGACGCTTTCAGATCACCCAAGGCTGCCTCCCTCACTGTGTGCCGGGGGTGAGGGGCTGACAATTCTCGACAGAGAGGGAGAAAATTCGTAATTGAAAAGGGTCAGTCATGACACCGGGATGGGATAGCAGCTGTATTCAGCTAAAACTGATTTAATCCGCTTGCAGGCTCACATGGCCTTGCCAGCTTATTGCCCAGATCAGATGATGTCGGTAAAAGAAGAGGGATGTTCAGAAACCTCCATTGCATTGTGGACATATTAAAATTGGCTTGGTGGAAAACACCAAGACAGCTCCCTGTGGTATTCGGCCACATGCTCAGTGCAAATTAAGTGCCCTCTTTCAGTGGTGCCAACGAAAGGCAGAGAGGCCAAGTCCTGCCTCTAAAAAGCTGGCCTGGTCCTGTGGTCTCCAAAACCTGCCGTTCGCAGGGCAGTATGCTTTCACCAAAACATCAATGGGAAATCTCATAAAGCACTCCATCAAGTGCCCGTTTCCACACTGGTTGCATGGGAAGAAGCCTGCTGGGGACAGGAGGGCACTTAAGCGATTGGCTTTTTGCTCCATGCTCAGGTAAACAGGATCCTGGTCCAGACATTTTTTTAGATTTCAAACCCTGGCTGGGAAAGACCGGTGGCCTTATTTTGGGGGGGGGGGTGGAGGAGGCTGTTCTGTAAGTACTTAACTTGATGAAAGCTGCACTCCAAATGCATAAGAACTATGGTTTACAAAGGGCGAGGACATGGCAAAGTAGATGGTGTGATGCCTTACCTATTCAGGAGGTGGCTGAGGAATCACAGAGGGCGCGAGAGGCCAATGACTTTTTGCTAGCCCTGTGAAATGTGGCCTTCAAAACTTAAAACGTCCTCAGTGAGTGAGGAGCAAATGCGTGTTTGTAGCTATGACGAGCTAGCTCTCAGAAAGCTCAGGCCCCAAGGCGTCCTTTTCCAGGTCCTAAGATGAGACCATTGGGTTGGAGGAAAAATGCCAGCCAAAAGCAGATTCTGCCCATGGAGAAGCAGGTCTAAAGGAGTGGTTCTCAACCGGTGGGTCCCCAGATGTTCCTGGACTGCAACTCCCAGAAATCCCTTCCAGCACAGCGAGTGGTGGAGGCTTCTGGGAGTTGCAGTCCAGGAACATCAGGGGACCCACAGGTGGAGAACCACTGGTCCACAGCATTTCACTCACCATTCTCCTGCTTTGGAGTACTCTTCTAATAACCAGGTCATGCCCACACACACACACAAAGCAAATGTGGTGCCAGGAGTTTGGGATCATCATATCTCCCCATTGGCCTGGCAATTACGAACAGGAAAGACCATCTCGCACAAGAACAGCCAAGGGACAAGTATAAGGGAGGTCAATTCTTTGCAGAGAGACACCATACAGATGGAGGTGACCCACCCACCCGCATTCAAAAGCCAAGGGCACGCCAAGGACTCCCGCAACGTGACAACAACCAAAAACGAGGCTCACCCGTCAACAGACTTGTCCGTGTTTATCAACTCCCCAACACCCCCCTCCTTTCCAGTAACTCTTCAACAAGAAAGAAATAACCCAGTGTGCTACGGGCGGGAGAACTCCCCATTCTATCAGTAGAAAGAATACTGGTTTTCCACCGCTCGGGTTCTGCTGTTCCGGGAGCCTTCGCTCTCGTGGTAATCCTCCGCCCCGATGGCAGACGAATCGAAGAGGCGCTCGGTGCTGTTGCTTCGGCTCCGGGCGCTGAGAGTCCCCTCCATCCGAGGGTAGAGCGAATGGCTGGCGGAGGAGGAAGAGGAGGAGGTGGTGCCCTCGGAAGGCGAGGCGGGCTGAAAGGTGACCGGAACAAAGCTGGAGAAGTAGTGTTGGGACGGGAGGTCATTTCTGCAAGGCAGATGCTGCTGCTGCTGCTGCTGCTGCTGGGTGGCCACTGCTGGGGACGGGCTGGCCTCTGGGGAGGAGGAGGGGTGGCAGAAAAGGACAAGAAGGGGTTAGTGAAACCTAGCAGACAACCAAGGGCTCCATGTGCCATGAACAGCCTAGCCTTAAAATACAGAGCCTACCAAGGTTCATCACCCATCATGCCACGGGCTGGTTTTGATGCTTGGATTTCAGTTCCAAGAACTATCCATTCTGGAATTCCTGTCTGAAAGATAAACACCTACAGCCACCAAGCTGTGGCTCGCCTGGAGAAAGGCCGAGCTTCATGTTCAAAAACAAGTACATAAGAACATAAGAAGATCCCTGCTGGATCAGGCCAAAGGCCCATCTAGTCCAGCTTCTTGTATCTCACAGTGGCCCCACCAAATGCATCTGGGAGCGCACGAGACTAGATCTCTGTCCCCTGATGATGGAGTCTGATTCAGACTGTTGGGATGAGGCCTAGAGGACATTTCACGAGAAGGGAAAACCCTCCTGATGAACTCTAGCTGAAGCCACATGTTTGCAGACCTTGTAATCCCCCCAAACCAGCTTGGGTAAATTTCATTCCCCTATTATTTACTATTTAGCTAAAGCTTCATTTACTTTTCATTTACTCAGCTTGTTTACTCACTCTGACTCTGCTCTGTTCATCTTTCATCTATTTACTCTTGGTTACTGGGCTACTTCCGTTTCTAATTCTGTTTGCTTTTCATTTCCCTTTACCTATTCTTGTCTACTCCTCATCTATTCTTGTCTACTTCTCATTAACTCACCTCCCGTCTGTAGACAGCAAGGACATGTGTTATTGTAATCAATAACTGTGCAAAGCATGCTCTGTTCATGAGATGACTGCCTAGGGTTCACCCAATCAGCATATGCCATCTTTACTCTTGTAACCAATCACTGATGTTGTGCATACTCTGGGATGTAAGCCATATGTAATAAAATGTGCCAATGGCAAGGGGCGTGATCACTCCGCTGGTCGGACAACTGAACTTGAGTCTTTTTTCTTCAGGATCCTCCCGCAACTTGATAGCACTCCCCTGCATCTGGGCCTTGAAGGACCCTGGTTTTAAGCCCAGAGATGACACATCCCCATCATGGTTTGTAACCTGGGATGGACTTTTCCTCCCGGAATCTGTCCAATCCCCTTTTGAGGCATCTAGGCCAGATGCCATCATCACATCCTGTAGCAGAGAGTTCCACAGACAGAAGAAGCTTCCTTTCTGAATAGGAAACCAGGCCATGAAGCTAGGCCCGTCTTCAAGTGAGTCACATTTCAGCATTGGTAGGCGAGGGACTGACAAGTGAAACTCTCAGAATGGGGGATGCTGCGAGCTGAAATCCAAAAGATTCAAAATGGCGGGTCTCTATTCTTAACAGTACAGCTAATTTGAGATGTCATGAGAACTAGATTGGCCAAAGGGCCACCCACATACTCATTTAAACTGGAATTCAGGAAAGACATTTAGAAGGAAGAATCTTGTCGTCAGTGGTAGCAAAGCAACTACAAATTTTACAGCATCTAAAAAGACCAAGGCCAGAATCTCTCTGAGAAAAACTGGGTGCAAAAGTAATCAAAGAGGTTTCCCTGTCAGGAGGTGAACCTGTGCACAGTCCTTTTTGTGTCTCCTTGCACAGGCATTTTCCCAACGGGCCACCCACCAGAAAAGGGAATCTGTTTTCCGTCCTGCTCCACATGCCTGCAAATAGGATCCTGGGCTCACAGGTTCGGTCTGAGACCAGCTTCCACAGATTGCAGGCATCCAACTGCATTCGGTTCATGTGGGCTGCTCAAGCCGAATAAAACTAAACGTGCTATTTTAGTAAAGAAAGGGTAATTCTCGGAGAAGAGTGGTGTCTTATTTTACTGGCCTTATTCTGCCAAGCCCCATGGAAGCCAAAAGGTGCTGGACAACGTGGTCATTCCAGCATCTTACCTTTGTGGGGTCCCAGCAGAGGCGAGGGAGCAAAGGGGGGGTGTCTCAACTTACCAGACAAAGGATTCTGGGCTGCCACGTAGCTGCAGAGTGTTATGTCCGCCGAGCCGCCCGACTCCAGGGGGATGGGGTGCGTATGAAAGTGTCTCAGCATGTCAAAGATGGTCTGGAACCACAGATGCTGAACATGGCACTGACCATTCTCGTTCAGGGACAGCCGGAGGTGCTGTGAAAAGATTTAATGGTGGAAATTTAATGGTGGTTTTTGTTTTGTTTTTAAATTGACTAGCTGCAGTTTTCAACTTAATGCACAACAACCATGTGCAGGAAAAATCAAAGACCAAACACACTCCTTAAAGCATCTTGTTGTGCCTTGATCCCACTCATCACGTATGTTTCCAATATGTCCATTGATCTGTTTACTTCGGGTTTTCAGGAAGAATTCTTATTCCTCAGAGAACCTTGCAGTTATTTGTTTTTATATGAAGGCCATGTTTCTATCTGTCTGCATTCCATCCACAAAACAGCAGGAGATTAGGTTGGATTATATAGGGGGATAATTGCAAAACTGGACAGGATTATGACAGGTTTTGCACCTTTTCCATATAAGATATATACAGAAAGGACAGAGGACACCCCTTATTAGATAGGATTGTTACCATGTTAAACTGAACAGAGTTTTGATTGTTCATGCAAGAGACAGTTTTGTGAATGGCTGGGTGGGGATTGACAGGGAACAGAGAACAGGGGCCTTGTTTTCATAGGAAACCAGGAAATTTCACTCATGCAGCTGAGGGGATTCCACTGGGGTGTTTCAACATGTCAAAGGTAGTCAGGAACTGCAGACACTGGACGTGGCAGTAGCTGTTCTCATTCAAAGACGGATGCAGGTGCTTACACAGGCAAAGATAATTTGTTTTTTAACGGACTAGCTACCATGCCTGTGGAACACCAGTGACAGTTAGAAAATCTGCCGATCTGTGTCCTATATATAGGTGGAAGTACTGTTCACATTTCTCCTTTGCATCCAGAAGGAAAAGACGTTTCTGAAGCAATGTGCACGGAGGAATAGATTCTGTTCTGAGCGTCTTGTGTTTCTCATCTTCTTTTGTGCTGAAATTCCTAGGGTGCTTAGAGGTCTGAAGACCGACTCCCATCACCACCTCAGTGTGAGACAAATGTTTCAGCTGGCTAATATCTAGATCAGGGACTGGGGGCTGAGGGTTAGGGAGAGTGTAGGTCAGTGGTTCTCAACCTGTGGGTCCCCAGATGTTCCTGGATTGCAACTCCCAGAAGCCTCCACCCCTCTCTGTGCTGGAAGGAGTTTCTGGGAGTTACAGTCCAGGAACATCTGAGGACCCACCGGTTGAGAACCACTGCTGTAGGCGATCCCCATCTCCTTCGGATGAGGACAGAAAGCAGAACTGCTATTTTAAGGAACACCAAAATGACAACCACCACGATACATCCTGGACGGCAGCAGCGTCAGCAGCAACAGCAATGACAACGACAAAAGGCCAAGAGAAAAACGGAAAGCATATTGATCTGCTGGCATCCTCTTTCAGCCCCAAAGATGTCACCTTTCAGCCCTGTGTCTCCCGTAGGCATGAAGACACATTGATCCCTGGCCCGTGCTCACCCCAAGCTGTGTCTGAAAACCAAAGGCCACCCCATCTCAAGGACAAGGGGTGATACCCCCCCACCATTTATCCTTCGCTGATGGACTAAGAGAAGCCCACATGTCTTGAAAGCTTGGATTTTTTTCTCTCTCTCCCCCCCCCGGGGGGCGGACAGGTCTCTTCTCATGCCAGGCGCCAGGCAACGAACAAGCTAAAATTGGAATTGGTGGTTTTGGTGGTGAAATCTCGGCTCCCGACGGTTTACGGTTTCATGCCTGCGCCCAGCCCAGCTGCCACATTCCTAACCAGAGGCCTTGTTCCACCACCGTTGCCGCCTCTCTCCTGCCAGCCCTCCCAGCAAAATCCAACCCAGCTTGGCAGGCAACTCAATTATGTTTTTTCCCCCCACCCAGAAAACCTGAAACTTTACGCCCCTCCCTCTCCTTAAATTCTCCAGGCAAAGTGAAACCTGAGAGAAGTACAATCACTGTAGCTCCTGTGCTTCCGAAATGGGCACCAGGCCACTTAGAAAGCAGAGACGTATCCTATATGGTTAAGAGGTTAATGCATATTAAAGCATATTAAACCAGGAAGAACCTGTTTTCCTTCTCACAGCAGGATTCATAAGAACATAAGAACATAAGAAGAGCCCTGCTGGATCAGGCCAAAGGCCCATCTAGTCCAGCTTCCTGGATCTCACAGTGGCCCCATCAGATGCCTCTGGGAGCCCACGAGACTAGAAATCTGTCTCCTGCTACCACTCCCCTGCATCTGGTCCTTGAAGGTCCCTGGTTTTAAGCCTGGAGATGACACGTCTCCATCATGGTTTGTCACCTGTGATGGACTTTTCCTTCAGGAATCTGTCCAATCCCCTTTTGAAGGCATCCAGGCCAGGTGCCACCACCACATCCTGTGGCAGGGAGTTCCATAGACTAACAACACACTAGGTGAAAAAAATATTTTCTTTTGTCTGTTCTTACTCTCCCAGCCCTCAATTTGAGTGGATGTCCCCTAGTTCTGGTATTTTGTGAGAGGGAGGATTCCTTTATGAATTATGGGCCTTAGCAATCTGACCTATAAATTGAACATACGCTTATCCTTTAATGACCAGTCACAAAGCGCACTATATGCAAGAGAGGCAGGTGAGGAAAAATAAAAAGTTATGACAATCAGATGTGTTTCCCCTTGAGAGGGCACCTCTGCAAGAACGTGATTAAAAGGCTCTTTGAGTGTGATAATCATACCCATTAGTGTGATCCTAAAACCTACCCATTTAAGAACAAAGAGGTCACCTACCTTGGCTTTCCCCTGGAAGTTAAAAGTCAGCACGTATTCCCCCGGTCGTGTTTCGCTCTGCCGAATAACAAATAGCCCGTGGCTTCTGGCTCCGCCAAACAGCACCAGTTGAGCAGCTTTGACGCGCGATAGTGTCCCATGGAACCAAGGGTAATCCACCAGGTTGAGCTCTGCTTCTATCTCATCCTCCTCCCCTGTCAAAGTGTGGGAACAATCAAGTCAGACACACTACAGATATCTTTGTATAGGATCTTAAACCCATTTGCACAACTCAAAAAGACAGTTTGCAGCCCGCGCTGGCTCTCTGCAAGGATGCAATGGTGGGTGTTAAACCCATCTATTAATTTCATTCTATGTGTTGGCTTTTTTCACATTTTAAAAACACACACTTGAAAGACTGGTGCTATGTATGGTGCCGTGAACAGAATGATAGCCTAGGTCTCTGGAGGCCTGTGTTCGAATCTATGTTCAGGCACGGAAACTCACCTCTCCTTCCCTTGAAAGCCCTATTAGGATTGTTTTAAGTTCAGATCTGGCTTGACTGCAAATAGTGACAAAAATGCAGCAGCTGCTCCAAGATCCTCCATCTAAGGCAGAAATTTCATTGACTTTGCTAACCCTTCGTCAAGAACAGCTCTGAGCCGGTTATCTGCAGCTGAACCTGAGTCATGAGCAGAGTTCTGGCTGCAGTACTGCAGTTTAACCAATGCGCCAATGAGGGTCCCTGAACCTTGTTTAGAACTGGGTGGTTCAACAAGTTCACGTGAGGGGATTGAAACACCTTCTGAAACTGGTTTTTTAAAAAGGCACTGCACTTTTAGCAAAAGGCCAGGGGAGAAGAATAAGTAGGTGAACCTTCATTGGCTGCCAAGAAGGAGAGGGGGGAAACCGTGAGCATCCATGGGAAGTTTCCAAAAAGCAGGACTGAGCTGTGAATTCTTGGACCACCAAACTATCATATCAATCCTGCCTGGGACTTTATTAGGGTGGGCCCGGCAGGATGGAGCGTGGAAGCAGGGCAGCCCATGAATCATCCTTAGTAGATATAGAAATGTTGGGATTTTAGCTAAAACTCAAGTTCTAGTTGCTTTGCTCTTCTTTCTCAACTATCTGTGAACTCCAAGGAACTTGCCCTGCCCCAAGAAGAAGTCCCAAACTTTCTTCAGTTCTCAGTGGGCTCTGAGAGCAATCTTTCTGATTCTGGTCCCAGGGTTCTGAGCTGCCTGTCTTCTCCTTCCCATGAGTCCACTCGTGCTGGTTCAGGTTGGAGCTTTGCCCGCATTGGCCACATTTGTATGGTTTTCCACCAGTGTGGATTCTTTGGCTCCCATGTTAACCAGATGGTTTGTGATGGATTGACAAGCGTCCATACTGGGCGACATGGGATTCACGATGTTTCTGGCATCGTTCTGTCAATGCTGGTGGAGAAATACAATTCCTTCTGCATCCCATAAGGTAGAATCGGGTGTTTCCAACACAAAGCCTGCTTCTGGTATTTTAGTGGACCACAAAAGTCCACCCTCAGCCTTGGTTTTTGAAGTGGCAAAAAGGAAAACACAAATATCCTCCCATGCCCAAAATAAAAGACCCGGATATTCTGTCAATGAAAAGAAAGCACCTGTTGAATGGCCCCCCGTAGCTGGGGAGTCCAACGTCTGCAGGAAGTTTTCCAGTGGAACATGGGCTCTGTATTCTCCTGCACAATCCCGCGACCTGCCATGGGGGGCTGTGACCACAGTAGCAGGACTCGGCCCTGCGTTTGGAAGGGCCACGGAGCTTCCACATCTGTCCTGGAAGCGGGACACATCTGGAAAAGACATCCCATGGTTGTAAAAGGAAACCTTCTGGATTCTCCTAAGCTTGTATCTTTCTGCTGCAGCTCATAGATAAAAATAAACTAAATTACGTAATTTAAATTCTGCCTTTCTTTTTTACAGGACCCCTGGTGGCTTACATATACATATTTTTAATACATTCAATTTCCAAAAGTAAAATATACCGAGTTCTCCAGTTTTATCAGGCAGACTTCTATATAAGTATACTTATTTTCATATCTTTTACTGTTTTCTTTTTTAAAGCTCAACGCTTTAAAAGCCAAAGATATACGTTAAGAGAGAAGAAAAGTGTGTCTCCCTTCCAGACAACTATGGCTCCACCATAGCACCTCCCATTTTACTAAAGAAAATTATTGCTGCTCTTAAGATTGCAGCTATTAAAGTTAGGCACTGAAGACGGAGTCTCAGTAGGGCAGCTATAAAGGAAGAAGAAAAAAGACCCTTAAGTGCAAGGGTGCATCACTGGAGACTAAAGCAAAAAAGTGATCTTTATTATGGTATTCCCAGTTGCTGGAGGGGCAAAAGAGGCTGCCCGTGGGGGGGGGGGGATCAATTGATTTGAAACCAGGGGTTGGAGATCAACCGTACAGATATGAGGGACTGCCAGAAAGACAAATAAGTAGGTTCGGGGGGGCAAATAAAGCCTCAACCCTTCCTAAAGTGAATGAATAAAATGAGACTATTTTATTTCAGGTGCTTCACAAGAATACATATAAGACTCCCTAGAAAAGGAAATAAGGCTAAGGAAAGCCAAAGCAGGAGGACGAGAGGAAAAGCAACGATTGACTCAGCCAAGGAAACCACAACCTTCCATGGGCCAGAATCATTTATTCTTATTTCTTTCAAACATTTCTCTCCCATCTGTCTCCCCGAAAGGACCCAAGGTGGTTAAAGAAGCCCGTTAGTTATATGTCACTAATTCATACATTGGAAATGACTCGATGGAACATAACAGGCAAAGACCTTTCACTTCAGGCCAGCTTTCCCTGAATGATGGACTGACTGACTACCTGCTGTGTCTTTTTATGAATCTACCATACATGGCTAGACAGACTTTGTGTTTAGAACCACTTGCCACTTTGTATTTATACCTCTTCCCCTGTGGTTGCATTGACACTATGTTATCAATTGTTAGTTTTAACATTGCCTACTAATGCTAAAGTTGCCTAGATGTCCTAAGCACATCCAATCTCGCTTGATTTCGGAAACTAAGCAGGGTTGGCCCTGGTTAGTACTTGGATGGGCGACCACCAGGGAATGCCAGGTGCTGTAGACACCTGGAGTAGGAACTGGCAAGCCACTCGAGTACTCCTGCCAAGAAAACTCCATGGACATGGAGTCACGTAAACTCGATCACAACTGTAATGATACAACACACACACACACTAATGCTAAAAGATACCCTCCATTTCCTGTTTCTCAAACTGAATGTGTCTTAATTAAGTGTAATGGGCTGTATAATGTCTCTCCTGGCTGTAAGCCGCTTTTGGTCCTTTTCCAAGGAGAAAGGTGGTGCAGGGCATGAGTAAAGTGGAGAGAGAGAGGCTCTTCTCCCTCTCATAAAATACCAGAACTAGGGGACATACACTCAAATTGAGAGCTGGGAGAGTAAGAACAGACAAAAGAAAATATTTTTTTAACCCAGCACATTGTTAGTCTGTGGAAGATGGCATCTGGCCTGGATGCCTACAAAAGGGGATTGGATAGATTCTTGGAGGAAACGTCCATCACAGGTTACAAACCAAGATGGAGATGTGTCATCTCCAGGCTTAAAACCAGGTTACTTCAAGGGCCGGATGCAGGGGAGTGGGATCAGGAGACAGAGATCTAATCTCGTGCGCTCCCAAACACATTTGGTGGGGCCACTGTGAAATACAGGAAGGTGTACTAGATAGGCCTTTGGCCTGATCCAGCAGGGCTCTTCTTATGATCTTATGTATAAAAGTCACTCAAAAATAAATAAATATATAAATAACCTCTGGGACCCCCCACCCCCACCCAAGCACAGGCATCTAGGACCAGAGTTTGCCAAGAAAAGAACAGAAACCTGATCTATTACTCAGCAGAACGCCGATTTTTTAAAAAAATCTTTTTATTTTAGATGAGCTTATTACCTTCAGCGAGGAACTCACAGCTACAAGAGGACACCCTGCTAGGCAAGCAGGCTCCTTGGGTGCAAGAGGCAAGTTCAATGTCATCGCCACTGTCCCTGGAAGGAAGAGATGGGGAAACTATCAGGGGTGTCAGAGCATTCCTCGGCAGATGCAGGAGGAGAGTCAAGCGGAATCGCCCTGCACAGCTGCTGAAAGCAAGTCCCGCCAAGACCTCTCCAAATGCAACAGAAATAATACTGTGAAGATTCTCAGTCATGCAGTTGAGTTTATCTGGAAATTGAGTCATGGCAGAAAAGAAGTCCAGTTGCCGTGACTCAACTTCCAGATATATAGAAGACGGCAGCTTTGCAATTAGAAGCATGGCCTGCTTAGTAGGTTAAAATGTTTGATTGTCCTCCAGGGAAGTTTATCTGGAAGTTGAGTCATGGCAACTGGACTTTTCCTGAGAGATTGAAACATTTTACTGCTCCTCCAAGGAGCTTCGTCAGATTGATGAGCAGCGAAATGTTTCAATCTCTCAAGAAAAGAAGTCCAGTTGCCACACCTCAACTTCCCGATAAACTCACCTGGATGACTGAGAATCGTCACAGACATCCAGGGAAGTTTCTGCAACTCCACCATCATCTATAAATTCAATGTGCAGACCCAGCAGCTTTGAAGGTATGGGTCTCTAGAGGAAAAATATTTTATCACCTTCTAATTGAAAAGCCTGAGTCTTGGTTTAGTTTGGTTTTCCAGTTTTCTAAGCAAAGGAACATAGAATACCAGCTGGTTCCAGATCAGGTTCATTGTAGCATGAGCTAGGCAGACCCTTTTCTAGAGACTCAGGAATTCATACTGCCTGAGTACTCATGGTTGACTCAGCCTTTTGTCCTTCTGAGGTCAGTCAAATGAGTACCCAGCTCATTGGGGTGGGGGCAATGTGTACCTTGCATAAATAAATTGTAAACCACCCAGTGTGTGCTTTAAGCACTATAGGGCGGTATATAAGCAGAACACTTTGCTTTGCTTTTTAAAAAAATCTTTAACTGAGATTTTAGAGAGACGTCCTGGAATCTTTTGCACACAGAATGCGTTCTGCACCACCAATGAAGCCAAGTGTCATGCCAAACCATTCCTCTTCTTACTGCCTTTATTGGTCAATTTGAGTATCGCAGAAATGTCTTATTTCCTGCCACATGGGAAGCAGAGAGGGTGATGGCCCTCTGAATGTTTCAGCCTACAAACATTCATCCACCCCACTACCCTGCAAACCAAAGGACTTGAGTGGATAGGAACCACAATCCAATGTTTGGCTCACCAGTGATGATAAGGTACATACTAGATGAACACCCATACATATGTGTAAAATGCATCTACTTATATATGTGAATACAAAACAAAACCCCGCCTCACTCACCCATATACAGGTATAGCTTGGTTTACAAAATTAATGCATTCTCCGGGACGTTTCATACTGTGGAAAATTCGTAAACCAGAAACGCACAGGGGCGCAATGCATTCTGGGTACTTTTCCACAATGCATTACCAAAATAAAATAAAATAAAATAAATCATAAACTGTGGCATTATTTTCAATTGATTTCCTTTCGTAAACTGAAAATTACATTAACAGAAGTGTTCAGAAACCAGGGTACACCTGTATATAAAGGGCAATTTTCCCGGCAGGGTGGGGATCATGAAGCACCGGGGGTGGGGTGGGGGTGGGGAGACTGGCTGAATATTTGTGACACTTTGTGACATTCTCAGTATCTGCACACTAACTACAGGCTCATCTGAGATCACAGGGACACCCTTACCCAGCAGGGTCAATGCAGTCCTGTATATCGGCCACCCAGGAGTGTTTCTGTAATGAGTCTATTGTTTCCAAGATATATTCAGCACCGTTTTCCACCTAGAGGAGCGAAAATAGATATATCATAAAAGGCTATCATATGTACAAATTATCTGTATGCATTAAAAAGAGTCAGCCTTCATCCCTCTGCATTCACACATTCAGGGGCTCGACTGAATCCACGATTCAGCTATAGAAAGGTACAAATATAGTAAACCTGGTATCAGGAGTGTCACACAGCAGGGACTATAACATCCTCTGTCACTCCACTCTGGCTTCTGAATTCCCTCTGAAATTACCTGGAATCATCACAGTAGTTTAGAGACGCATGGATTTTCCTGGAGATAATACACTGTTACATACAATCCTTGCTATATTTTATGATGGTTGGTAGGGCCAAGATTTAGGATTTTTCTTTGGCCAACATTCCTAGTGTTTTGGTCATAAGAGGGCAATTTAAAGTCATTATCCTTACAAAAGACCTGCTTCCCATTAGTTAATAGCCACTGACCCTGTGTGGCTTGCATGTTCAGGTTCCACATATGGAGCAGGGTGGCTTTGGGGACCGGCCATGATATACAGCTATGTTTCCATATTCATCACTCAACTACAGCTCGACATTTAAACGCTGAAGCTCTTACAAATACATATTCAAATCTCTTTAATTTATTCATTTAAAATATCCCTTTCCCCCTCAATACTTCCGTGTTATAATTCAGTGCCGGGCCAAATGTCACCCGCTGAAGGAACTGCCAAATGGACCTACTTCCCTTCATGTGTCTGAACCTCTTTTGTAAAACAGACCTTGTAAGAGGTGTGGAACCAAGGGTGGCTCTCATTTCACTTAAAACTGCAGATGCTAAACGAAGATGCAATTTAAGAGATGAGCTTTGGTAAGTTTACAATTAGACATGGGCACGACCAGAAAAAATGACGTTTCGAGTTTTCGTTTGTTGGAACGGGTCCGTTTCGGGTCGTTTCCGTTTGTCGTGAAATTTTTCAAAAATTTGTCGTTTCGTTGTTTCGTTTGTTGTTTCCAAGGCGATTTAGCGCGATTTGACTTCCCAGAGCATAGGGGCGTCCCGCAATCAGGGCCGGCGCTAGG
>JAHTLZ010000038.1:2891868-2925897 GCA_023846285.1 Phrynocephalus versicolor | reverse complement strand
CATATGGAAGAGGGAACAGGTTTGTTTTCCATGGCTTCAGAGACTAGGACTCGGGGCAATGGTTTCAAACTACAGGAAAAGAGATGCCATTTGAACATAAGGAAGAACTTCATAACAGAGCTGTTCGGCAGTGGAAGATGCTGCCACCAAGGAGGGTGGTGGAGTCTCCTTCTTGGGAGGTTTCTAAGCCAAGGCCGGATGGCCATCTGTCGGGAGTCCTGTGATGGGGGTTCCTGCATGGCAGGGGGTTGGACTGGGTGGCCCTTGAGGTCTCTTCCAACTCTAGGATTCTATGAATCTCAGAGTATGGTGTGGCTCTCTGGCAGCGGAACTCACGGTTGGGAGCTTGATTCCCCGCGGGGCCTCCTGGGAGAAAAGCCAGCCTGGGTGGCCTTGGGCCAGCTGCACCGTCCCAGGGATGCCCTGCAAGAAGAAAGGAAGGGGCAAACCGATCCTGAGTCTTCTCCAGGGATGTTGGCAAGTCTTTGGATCTCAGTCCTTAGTCCGAGTCTTTAGTACCAATTCCAAATCCTTATGCAAAATAAGCTTTTCCTTCCACACAAGATAGGGGCAAGGGGACTCCTGAGTCGCAGGTCGAGTCTGTGTCATGAGGGTTGCTGGGAGGGGGGGGAGGAACCCAACTTGGCAGAGACTGGTGCTATCTGAGTTCCCATCCTTGATCATTTCTCTACCTGGAAAGCTGTGAAAAAGGTCACCATTAATCGGAATCGGCCTGATGGTGGTCAGCTAGATTATGAACTGTCTCCTCGGAAGCAGAGTGAACAGAGAGGAGGGAGAAAGCACAGACACATGTTTGACAAATCCATAGTTTGGAAAAGGTGTTCTTTTTTTTTAAAAGAAAAAAAGACTTCATCTCCTGCAACCACTGTCAACACTACTGGGTTCGAGGCAGGATTCTGGGAACTGTAGTCCAAACAGACAAACAACAAAAAAGGGGAAACTTTCCCAAGCCATACCTACTTCGATTCTTTGTGTACCATTCATTAGGCGAAGTCCTGAAGTTTATAAAGGCGGGGGGGAAGAGCCCCATTCTGCCTCTGCCATCCCACAGAAGTGCTGCGGGTACAAAGGTGTTCCGGCATGAAAGTTTTTTCTTAGTCTGGCCATTTTAAACCGAGTCACCTGTCTAATCCACTTCGCCCCTCCGGACTCTTTTATTAGGCAGCCTTGTTAGAATCAATCTAAATTCAATATATTTCATTATGCAGCGCTGTTAGAATCAATCTATTCAGTACTGGGGCCAACGCCTCTATTATTCACAATTTACTATACGCAAGCCTGTGTCTGTGAGTATGAAGAACTTTCCCAAAAAGTGCCATGGATAATTTAAAAAAAATACAATCCCACCCACCCCTTTTGCTAGGGATCTAGAGACTAAAGTACACGGTGAAAGTAATTATAAAGTACGAGAGCAGCTGAAGGAAGGCCCCTTCATTCTCCTTGGGGGGAATGAAGGAAAGGTTAGAAGGAAGTGAATGGAAACACAATCTCAGCCTTGTTTGGCAACAGCAGCACTGGCCCCATTAAAGGATCCGGTCGCAATGAAATTCTCCGCAGGCCCTCGCCTGGTTCCATTCCCAGCGGCAAATTCCCTTTGGATCAATTTTCACAGATTGCCATGGTGCGAGGAAAGATGTCATGTAAGACGAGGTCTGAAAACACACACATACACACAGACACATAAAAGCTGCAAGGATGAAATTGCCTGGTACGTTTCACACCCAGCTGTTGCAGCAGCTGGCCTAGGCACGCGTGCTCGCACACACACACACACAAACACACACACACAGACACACACACAGACACACACACCGGTACAAAAAATCCCCCGTGACAATTTGCATGGTTTCTGAAAGGATACACACCCCACACATCTCCGAAGCAGTGAAAACCACAAGGCCACAGAGGGGTTTCTCTCCAACGGTGGTGGGCATTCAACCATGAAAAAGACACAAGGGACGTAACTAGAATCAGGGCAGACCCAAATCTATCTGCTGCCTGAGGCAAAACAATAAATGTCATACGTAGGCACTTAAGGGCTCTTGCAGATGGAAACTCTTTTATTCACTCCCCTTCCATGGCTTGGTAGCAAAGAATGCAACCTCCACTGGGATTAGCATCCAAACTTCTCTTTAAGACTCCGCTCATCGGGTTAAGAAATCTTTAAGAAATAATTCAGAAAACAACTCCCTTCCATGAACATTTGTACTGAAGCTTTTGTTGTCGTTATCCAGAATACAGATTGAAAGCTTCCGACCAGGGAAGCTTTCTCCGCTGATATCGACTCTGCTCTTCGGAATGAAGCGACACTAAAAATAAACAAACCTTTCAACGGGGATTAAAAAGAGCAGAAAGTCTTCCCGGAAAGCCTGGTACTAAGCACAGCATGCCTAACGTCGCATTGATGGCAGAAAAAGAAAACTGCCAATACCGTCACGGCAGAACCTGATACCTTAAGGAGACCAAATGCCGCAGCTGAAAGATTCCAAAGCCCAAGCGTACAGCACCCAAAACCGGCCAAGTTATTTCTGGCACATGAGATAGGAAACCCACCAAACCCCTCTCCCCATCTTTGGCCATCACAATATTCAACAAGCTGATTTCAGTCAGTAAGAGCTTGAACCATTTGGGGCTGGACAAAAATAAATGGGTTTAAGATATCTCATTAGCATCAGCAGGAGAGGCCCTTCTCTCAGTCCCACCACGTTTCGCAGGGGCATTTGGTGGGGACACGGGAGGGGGCCTTCTCTGTGGTTGCCCCAGACTCTGGAACTCCCTCCCACTGGAGGCCCAGCCTGGTCCCATCTCTGCTGTCCTTCTGCAAGCCAGCAAAGACCTTTCTCTTTAGGCAGGCTTTCCTTTAGTGAGTGGTATCTGAGAGGGGCTTTTTTAATAGATTGTTGTGCCTCGTTGCCTTGGATGTGTTTGGGCGTTGATTCTGCCCACTGTTTTCAGGGGCTATTTGTTTGCATCTTTTGCAACATTTGTATACTTCATGGTTGTTTTTTGTTTTTTGGTGTTTTTTTTGCTTTTAAACTTTATCTTCGACTGATGTCAGCTGCTTTGGGCCCATTTTAAGGTGAAAAGCAGGGTACAAATATTTTAAATAAATAAGTAAACAGAACAAAAACCCCATAGTCCTATTATGATGGTGCTGAAACGGAAGGCGCTAACCTGAAGCAGATTTGGGTCAGGAAGGAATGTGACCTCCATTCAGCTGTGGTTTTCAGAACTAATTCTTCTACACTAGACTAGGTGCATGTCAGTAGAATATATAGCTGGAAACAGATTCCACAAGGCGGAATCTCTCGTTCAGGGAAGCACCATATTTGCCTCGGGCAAGACTTGGTTCACGTCCAAGCTAAGGTATAATCTCCAGCTGTCATCACACTTGTAGGGGCAGTGGATTATGGAAAGCATTGTCCAGAAATATACAAATTCAAGCTGGGCAACTGATGCTGGCAGCACTGGCAGCGACTGTCCTGAAGACAAAGCATCTCTTCCTGCAGGGTTCGATGCATTTATTGGACCCATATATTAATTAGTGGTGATGGTGGGATTTTTCCCTGCATAATGGGCAGAGGGAGGGGAAAGTTAAACTGCACCATTCAAAACGGATGATGGGGCTCCGCGGAAGAACAAGAAAGATCTACCAGTAGATTCCTAAGGAGAACACAAAGTGGATAGTGTCATTATACAGCTTAGCCCCTAGGTGGCGCTGGACTTTTTGCTCCTTGGTACAATCTACAACCTTCTAATTTTTCTGCTCTCTGTTTTTCCAGGGATAATAAAGTTCTTATCCAGCTTTCTGAGCCATAGGTCTTCCGTACCTTCTTGATGGATGCAAACCCTAACCAGATATGCCAAGCTCCACACACACACTTGATCTTAGCCAAAAGGCGGAGAAGACACACTCCTTGAGAACCAAACACAGGGAGTTCACTTACACAGATCCTTTCAGTGCAGTACAGGAAGCTCAACGTATCAAACCTGTCAATTAACAATAACAACATGCTGTCCTATCAGTTCCTTTCCCATATACTTTTCTGTTTTGCTGTTTTTCATTAATGATTATATTGCAGCATCATTATGTTACTGCTTGATTCTTTACTATGTTTATTATATAATTTTGGGTATTTTTATATTTACTTTCTGCTGTCATTCAGATTATTTGTTGTAAACTGCCCAGAGTAGCCTTTGGGCTAGATGGTGTGGTATAGAAATCAAATCAAATCAAATAAATAAATAAATAAATAAATTACCAGGGTTTTCTAGGTATAAAGTACTCAGGAGTGGCTACCCTCATGATCAGTGTTCTGGAACCACTGTGCAGCTTTCCCAAGGCCATACAAGTGGCAGGGCATGGGGTGGATGATGGATGTTATTTTTATATTGCCCTGTTAGTAGACAGCACTATTCTGGGACAGTGTACATAAAAAGAGAAAAGGCCAGCAAAAAAAGTACACCATCAGCATAAATAAAATAAGCACAAATATTAAATTCCATCGACATTAACTCCATCAGCCACCTATGCTTTAGGTGATCCTGGCAGGCCTGTTTTGTGGGAGACACACTGAGTAATCAACCTCTCAGCCCCAGGCTCTGCACAGCCAAGCGCTCCTACTCACTAGGCTATCCAGCCAGTTCCCCATGGTGCAATGTTTATAATTTAATTATAAATTAAATTTATAAAATTTACTCTTCCCAACAGCTCAACAGCTCCCTGGCAAGGCTCAAGACTTCTTAACCACAGCTAGCATTGCTGTGGCTCCTATTTGGGGGCAGGGGGGGGAGTAATTCAAGGAAAGGCAAGGGGGACCTAGTCATCTTAGAAGAGAACAATGCTGGGACAGGATGCCATGTGAAAGCAAACTCAAAGGAGGGACATTAACGAGTTAGTTGTCAATCATCATTTGCCAAACTTTTTGATGACAGCAGCAATCAATTATGAAGAAAAACACAACGTGAGGGGGAAGGAAAGAAACAGGAACAGCTTTAAAAAAATAAAGCACACAATAGCAAGTCATTTACCGATAAGTAGCAAGAATCCCTACACTTTTATAAAATGATAGGCTTTGGGGTGGTAAGGCTGAGGAGATAAGAACATAAGAGCATAAGAAGAGCCATGCTGGATCAAGCTAAAGGCTCATCTAGTCCAGCTTCCTGTATCTCACAGTGGCTCCACCAAATGCATCTGAGAGCGCACGAGACTCGATCTCTGTCTCCTGATCCCACTCCCCTGCATCTGGCCCTTGACGTACCCTGGTTTTAAACCTGGAGATGACACATCTCCATCATGGTTTGTAACCCATGATTAACTTTTCCTCCAGGATATCTGTCCAATCCCCTGTGGCAGGGAGTTCCACAGACTAACAACATGCTGGGTAAAAAAAATTTCTTTTGTCTGTTCTCACTCTTCCAACCCTCAACTTGAGTGGATGTCCCTTAGTTCTGGTATTTTATGAGATGGAGAAAATCGTCCCTCTATCCACTTTACTCATGCCCTGCGTTGTTTTGTACATCTAAGTTTGAGGGCAACCTTCCAAGGCCTGGTCCATCCATCCATCCGTCCAACCCACCAACATTTAGACATTATGAGCATTCAGGGGTCACAAAGCAGCACTGGGATCCGGAGATCACATGACTCCATTCCTTGCACAAGATCAGTGGTTCCCAACCTTGGGTAACCCAGGTGTTCTGCAACTCCCAGAAACCTCAGCTAGCACAGTGGGTGGTGAAGGATTCTGGGGGATGCAGTCCAAGAACACCTGGATTAGCCAAGGTTGCGAACCATTGATCCAAAATGACCAAAGATCTATTAACCACTATTGTGAATTTGTGACTTTACAAACAGGATGAGGAAGTGTTCAGATACAATGAAAACCCATGGTTTATGGTTATGGGATTGAGTGCAGATAAACTTTGGTCTCATGTGTTCCTTCCACCACCTTTCTTCACCAATGTGGCCATGAGGAGAATGTTCATTTTTGGTACTTACACCTATAGTACTAATCCACATTCCCTCTAAGCCCTCCATTGGATCCCAGTTGCAGCCAGAGCTCCACACACATGGGGCAGAGCTGGCCTATAGCACTCTGGAAAATCAGAGGGAACGTTGGTACTAACGCAAAGAAACATGGGTTTGCCATTACTCTAGTTTTCTTAAGTAAACCCAACATCCCTTCCTTGTTTGACCCATTCCAGACTTAAGAGGAATCTGCTGAGAGTTCAACTGCATTCTAAAACTGCTGGTCCAAAGAAACGAAAGCAAAAGACTTCTGCTTCCTCAGTCTAGCCACTCTAGTGCCTTCATTTCCCATGCCACACAAAACAGACCACCCTCTTCCCAAAAAGACAACAGCTTCTCAGAAATGTGGTATTGCCGCAGAACGGAAGTAAAAGAAGTGCCAGTTCATGATGACGTCATCGTGAACCTTCCGGGGCCAACCACAAGAGGGTGTGTGTTTGTGTGTCATTTGGGGATGGGTCAGCCTTTGCACAAATATCCCTCATGGGTTGTGTCGGCTCAGAAATTAGGAAACGGAGGGAATCTCAAAAATCTAGCTCAAACTCTCTGTAGACAATATCCTTCTGGATTTCAGTCAGGGTGGTCTGGGCAGTGGCATGGCATGGGGTGGGCAAGGGGGGTGGGGTGCCCCGGGTGCAGCGATTAGGGGGTCCCAATCACCTACCACCCCCGCAGCCCCCCATCTCTGAGTCCAGTTGCAGGCAGGTGTGCAGCAGTGCAAGAGCAGTGGCTGCAGAACCCTCCTCCTCCTCCTCCTCCTCCTCCAACTCTTCATTGTCACGTGCGGGAAAGGTAAGGCACGCGCACTCACACGTGCGCCCACACACCCCACATGCACCCCATGCCCACAGGATTGCTGGGTGGATGAGATGGAGTTGGGGAGGGCTGTAGGGGTGCAATAAGCAACTTTGCTACGCCACTGGGTCTGGAGGCTTGCTCCCACCAACCTATTTATGCAACAACAGAAAGCTACTCCTTAAATGGGAGGGAAACTCTGTTCCACTCAACGTATGTATTTTTGGTCGCCTCGGGGACCACAGACTGACAAATGCAGTTTTAGAAAAATACATCTGGGGGAACAGTGTCACAGTTCGGCGACTACCCACGCCAACTGAGGGTGTATGGGTTTTCCCTTTAAGTATAATATTTAAATTGTAACATCTGAATCAACAATTACCTCACCAGCGCACACAATGGCTGAGGTCCAGCCTGCTTACTTTTTTTTTTTTTTAAGCACTGACATCTGGAGGAGACGTGCTCTAGTAGAGCTGGGGAAGCATCCTCTGAGGTCATCAGCCTAACGGCCCGCTGAGGGGACGCTACCACAGGGGTCGGTGCATGCTCAGCTCAAGGAAACCAAGGCCACATTTTCTACAGCCACGAGAGGCATGCGCAGGTTCTCCGCACCCCCAGCTTTTCCACCCGCTCAACCACTAGGAATTAGGACACGGCCATCATCCTCCGTAAATCGGCCCAGGTAGATCTCAGGCATCTTCTGCCCATCGGTGCTCTAAAGCAGGGCTGTCCAACTTTGAACAGGGCAAGGTCTACTTTTTCCGGCCCAAAGTGCCTGAGGGCTACTACACTAAAACCTATACTTACGAATTTTATCTGTTCTGAGCATATGCTCATAACTAAAAACTTTTGTTAATAGAGCAGCAGTTTCCCATAGGAATACATTGAAAACCAATGAATCTGTTCTGGAGGGAACAGATTTCAATGCGCCATGGCCCTTGAACTGCCCCACTCGGCTGAGACAGCGGGCTGGCAGATCCAGAACTTTGCTGGGGCCGTGGTGGTCCTTGGGATGGGGAAGGGAAGAGTGAGAGAGCTTATCCCCTCACTTTTTTATTGATGGCCGGCGGGCTACTTTTGAACTCTTCACGGGCTAGCAGTAGCCTGCGGTCTACCTGTTGGGGCAGGCCTGCTCTAAAGCGACTCACAGAAAATTAACTATGGAGGTCTTTACCTTAGGAGGGACGTAAAATTCCAGGAGGAACCTCTCCCCTTCCATCTTCACCGCCTTCCTCAGCATCAAGCGGCATTTTTGCCACTGAGAGCTGCCGACACAGTTCGTATCGTCCGCCACCATATAGCGGAGGGTCCCTTCCCTCTGAATGTCCACGAGGTCCACCTTGGAAGCCGTTCCCTTGGAAAGCCAGAGCTTGTGAGTCCACTTCTCCCTGGAATCGCTGGGCTCCTTGTTCCCGAGAGGACAGGGTTCTCTGTCCGGCCGCCTGCTCTGCATCGCCTCCATCCCCGGCTCCGGAGAGGACTTCCGGTGCCACATCTCCTTCATGCCGTCCACCACGCACAAGCTCATGTTTCTCAGGGAGAACCCTTTCTTGAATTTCGGCTTCGAAGGGCGGTGGACGGAGACGTCCTCAGAGCTCCGGGACTGCCCGTAAGAGGAGACCTTGTGCGCCTGGACCGGTTGCGACCGACTCAGATACCGGCCGGAACCGACCGGATGGTCCATGCTGTCCAGAGACTCGGTGGAAGTCTGCTCTTTCCTCAGCAAGAGGTCGCGTCCGTAAGGCATGTGGCAGTTCTGAAGGCCCACAAACGGCACAATGTTGTACTTGGAGGGGGAGTTGGAGGCGAAGACCCGGTTGACTTCGAGGCTGAAGATGTCCAGGAAGTTGGCCGCAAAGTGGTGGGAGAAGGAGGTCTCCGCCCCGGGGGTGTCGTAGTGGGGGTTCTCCTTCAAGAACCGGCAGAACTTTTGGGCAAAGTCCACCGCCGCGGCCTGGGCATGGAGCTCGCAGAATTCTCTCCAGTCAGGAAGCTGGGAGGGAGGTTCCTGGCAATGGGCATCGCCATTCATGACTGGGCCATTCCATCCACCAGCAAACTGACAGAAAGGCAAGAGAGAAAGACATAGTGAGAGACTTGACCCAGAGAGAGGAAAAACAGGCAAGGTTCACTTGACAAGTCCTAGCCACCCACAAACTCTGAGCTACAAACCTACCCTTCCCATGAGAGAGTGAGACTATTGAACCAAGATTTCAATGAGCTTTTGTTTTATTGGTTGCTGCTGGTCTGGTTCCGATGCTGCAACCAACCGTGCCTTTGTTGCGCTTCCTGAGACGAAACGAGAGGATGATGCCTTCCCGTAACACAGAGACGTCAACCAGGCGGGAAGAGGAGTCTTGCGTCAACACGACAACATCCTCCACCACCACAACAGAAGGAAGCAGGCTGTTAGGGAGAGCAGAGGGCAGGTTATGCCTGCCCATGCCTCATCATCATTTTTCCAGAAGCTCTGATGCCCGAGGAGCCGGCTTCGCTATCGGCCCCAGGGGCCCAAGCTTCAGTCTCAGATGCTTCCTCCGGCTCTTCCAACTTTTGGTTTTATCTGCCTGAGGGGAGCCACCCCACCTGGCCCAAATCGGAGCAATCAGAATGTCCTCTGAGGCTGGTTTGAAGACATCATCAATATCATTTTGTTTTTTTGCGAGTTCAAATTATGGGTAGCTAATCGGCGTGCTTTGATTTAGAGGGCAACTGAACCCTTTGAAACTGCAACTCTGCCATTTCAGCTGGGTGGTGGTGACGGAAGAAGAACGAAAACATGTTTCAAAAAATGAAGACTTCTGTGGCAGGGGGCCACAATGAAGCCTGTCCCCCCCCCCCCACACACACACCATCCCCAACTCTGCTGCCTCAGGACCATGGAGGGTTTATATTTGAAATACACTGGACAGAAAAACATTTCTGTCTAGCAAAAAATGTTGTTTGCTGGCCTTATCTAGCATTTGCATCTTTTCCTTCCAACTTCCTCCTTGGGGTGGGGGTGGGGAGGGTCACACAGCTTGAGAACCAGAGTCGGCTACATTCAAAGCCTTCCGTTTGAGGACAAGCCGGGCGTTCACACGAGCAGCCTGAACACATGAGTGACAACACCACTGTGCACAACAACAGAAACTCACCCCGAGGGACATAACGCTGTGCAAGCATCTATTTGTCTGCTTCCCCTTTTTCTTTTTCTCTTGTCTTTGTCAACCAACACCCAGGGAGATACAAACAATAATAAAAAATAACAAACATATGTACAGTATAATAAAAAAAATCAGCAACAGCAGTATCATCATCATCGAGATTTAACTAACTGCTGATTAGGGAGAAAGGAGGGGGGGGAATCATAGAATCATAGAGTTGGAAGAGACCTCATGGGCCATCTAGTCCAACCCCCTGCCATGCAGGAAACCCCATCACAATATTTCCAACAGCCTCTGCTTAAAAACCTTCAAGGAAGGAGACTCCACCACCCTCCTTGGTGGCAGCATCTTCCACTGCCGAACAGCTCTAACCGTCATGAAGTTCTTCCTAATGTTCAAATGGAATCTCTTTTCCTGTCGTTTGAAACCATTGCCCCGAGTCCTAGTCTCTGAAGCTATGGAAAACAAGCCAGCCCCCTCTTCGATATGACATCCTTTCAAATATTTAAACATAGCTATCATATCCCCCCCTCAACCTTCTTTTTGAAAGGCTAAACATTCCCAGTTCCCTAAGCCGTTCCTATTAAGACATTTCTCCAGACCCTCAGCCATCCTGGTCACCCTCCTCTGGACCCGCTCGAGGTTGTCAACATCCTTTTTAAATTGTGGCGCACAGAACTGGACACAGGACTCCAGGTGGGGTCTGACCAGAGCAGAATAGAGTGGCACTATCACTCCCTTGATCTAGACACTATGGTTCTGTTTATGCAACCAAGAATTGCATTGGCTTTCCTGGCTGCCACATCACACTGCTGGCTCATGTTCAATTTATGGTCCACTAAGACTCCCAAATCCCTTTCACTCCCCGGCAAGTTTCAAGGATTGGCACCACTTCTCTTGTCCTCCTCAGGAGGTAGTCAAGGAGGTTTTGGACCGAAGTTAAATTATGTGCGCAGCTTCCTCACAAGCCACAGAAGGGCCAGAGTCTAGAGATGGGCACGACTTAGCGGAATTCCCGTTTCCGTTTCCGTTACTCGTTTCCGTTACGCAACGGAAACGGTAACGGGAATTACTCCGCCAGAACTCGAACTCGAACCGACGAACGAATAAATGGATCTGATTTGTCGTGGTCGTTCCTGGCATCACGGCGATCCCGCGATTCCAAGCGGCACAGAAAAAAAGTTTTTAAAAGAAAAAAAAACCCGATTCCCGGCCAAAAAACAGGCGGAAATATGCCTGCCGTGCCTAAGGGCACCTACCAGAGGGGTGGTTTCTTGAGGGGGTCCCCGTGGCCTCCCCCCCCTCTCCTCCTGTCCCTCCTGGCCCTGGGCTGCGCTGGGGGCGGGCCGGGCAATGCATCCTCGTCCCGCCAAAGTCGCCGCCGGCCGAGGCAATTAAAGCGGAAGCGGCACAGAAAAAAAGTTTTAAAACTCCCCCCCCCCATCCCAGGCCAAAAAGCCGGCGAAAATATGCCTGCCTGAGTGAGGGCTCAGGGCACCTACCAGAGGGGTGGTTTCTGGAGGGGGGGTCCCCGGCCTCCCCCCCTCTTCTGTCCTGGGCAGCCGGACTCGAGTCGCCATGCCATGCGGTGCGGGTGGGGGATCCAAAATGGGGCGGCGACTGCAATATTTTTTTTGAAATCGTGGTCCAAAAACACACAACAAGCACCACAGAAACATGCGAAAATTGCTAATTGCTATTATAAAACTGCCAGAATTTTTACAGTAGCAGTGGGTTTTTCTTGCAACAAAATGTCTCCTCCCCTGTCCTCTCTCCATTGATTTTATTTTATTTTATTTACACCTGCGCAATGATGGGCTGGCCAAGTGGCCATGTGGGAGTGACCATGCAAATTTTTGGAGCCATCATGGCCACTTGGCCACTGAGATTTCTGGGATGTGCCAAAAAGCCCACTAAACCCTGCCCTAGCCCCCTAACCCTAACCCTAATCCTTGATTCCTTACCCATACGCCACAGTACACTGTCCTCTTCGTGGGTCAGAGAGGCACCCAGAGGTGCACCCCACTACCCCACCCTAACCTCACCAGTAACTAGCCTAACCCTAGCCCTTGCGCTAAGCTGCTGTCCCCTAAGCCAGATCTACTTGCATTGCACTACATGCAAGTACGATTCCCTTCTTTGTGAGACACAGCGGGTGCGACCCAGTCTTGACACAGGGTTCTCCTGGACGGACGGTCATGCACCAGTGCACTGGTCTCACTAGTCTGCAACTGGTATGCATATCCATATGGCTATGCATGCCCTTTTGCAGCAGCAGGTGAGGAGAGGAGACCCCCATGCCATGAGGGGTCTCCAGGAGCCTGCTTTCCCTTCCTAGTGGGTGAGGATAGGAGGCACCCACGGGTGCCTCCAGGAGCCCGCTTCCCTTTATAGCGGGCCAGCGGAGGCACCCACCCCACAGAGGTGCCTCCAGGAGCCCGCTAACCCCCCCAAACCAGTTTAACGACTGACGAAAAAACGAAAAACGAAACGACTATTTTTTGCAAAGTTTCGCGAAAAATGGAAACGAGCCGACACGGGCCACCTCCGACACACGACAACTCGAAAACGTCATTTTCCCTAGTCGTGCCCATCTCTACCAGAGTCCTTTCCCCCTGCTGGAAGTTCTGGACAGAGAGGAGGGAAAACGAGCAATCGGCTGCCGTCGGTCGGATCTCGCCCACAAGAAAGCAAACCGAGAACCCACAAACCCAATTGTGGTTTGGAAAGCTTCCTCAGAACCATAAAGCTGCAAGATGCAGGCTTTGTAATAGCAATGGAGCTGGCCTTATTCCCCATCACTACGCCCGGGGTTCCAAACCAATGACTCCATATAATCCAAATATCTTTTTTCATAGCTCACAAACACACACACACATTCCCAACACACCAAGAACCCCTATTTTCTGCCATGAGTCCAGCCCTGGAATGCCCCTACCCTTGTCATGTCCCTAAGGGCTACCAGCCCCAGCATTGCTGTTAAGATTCATCTCTGCTTTGGTTGATGGAATGGGTAGGAGGAGGACACCATTCAATTCTTTGCTTCAGGCAGCAATTTGTCTTGGGAGGGCTTCTCCCAGGACAACCCAGGCGGTCTTTTAAACTTTTAGAAATGTTTCCCGCCTCCCAAATCCATTTGGTTTGTTATGATTACAATTCTTTGTGGAGAATGGGATTGGTTATTTACTGAAATCTCTCCTCTGCTTCTTGAGCCCTCGGGACAGGGAAAAACATACACACTTCACACCCTGGATTTTCAGGCCTATAATTCTGTGTACAACCTTCCAATCATTAAAATCTGTAGCTGGTGGTGGAAGCTCCTTGGTCTGTAGATTACTGCAATGGAGAATTTCTTTGATCCTTTTTTGTATCTGTATACTTGTCATTTTTAGATTTAAATATTGTCTTTTATTGATGTAAGCTGGCTTGGGTTCTTTTTGCAAAAAAAAAAAAAAAAAAAGGCGGAGTAAAAATATGTTAAACCCACAAACCCATCTGTAAAATATAATCTTCTAAGGCACCATTGGTTTTCTGCCTTCATCTCAAAAAACGGAACCTCACAGGGGTTTCTCACTGATCCATACTTGCCAATTAGCATCCAGGGAGGATTAACTCTTCACCCTATAACCTATGCATCAATCTGGTCCCTGATTATATATTCAGGTATAATGATGCTCTCCTCTCAAAACAAGATAAACAAAAATAATTTGCAATTTCAAAACAAGGTGGCAAGGCTTAGTAGATGAGAGACAGGAAAATTCTATTACAAAAATAAAATAGCAGAAGAGAATTCTCGACAAAGCTTAAAAGCCCCATGCAAATCAACATGCACTATCTTGGCACTTAATCAAGAGTACCCACCTGATGGAAATGAAACACCTCATTACCGACTTCTCAAACCACAATGTTGGCCTTCTTGGACAAACCAGTGAAATAATTTCCTCATGTTTGGAAACAGCAAAAAAACGGGGGAGGGGGAATTCTTCAACTTTGAAAGCTTTTGTTGCTGTGGAATGGGATATAAATATTATTTATAAAACACAGACATTGTTGAAATAGGAAAACGAAGAGGCATCGTGCCCAGTGTTATGCAGTGGGTCTGTCTGAATCGCACAAGGAGACGAAAGCCATCCCCTTAATCCATTTAATGTGGAAGGTGGCAGTCAAGTGTGAAGTCCCACCCTACAACTCATGAGTGAGCCACTGGTCATCGCTCAACACGGGTGGCCTTGTGATTTCTCCCCCATCTTTGGCTTCAAGGAAAAAGAGTGGAATAAAAAAGCTTCTATTTCACACAGGTATATTGTTTCGGGATGGCTGACTCTCTAGAAAACCGGAGGACATCATGACCTTGAGGTGGGATTAGGTGACACAGATTGCCCCCGATAGCTTTATACTTTATAGGACCTGACTGGACACCTGGCCTTGTCCCAGTTGTGAGCTGCAATACCTCCTCACATGTGTGAAGAAGGAGGCGCTATAGAGCAAACGAAAACCATTCAGTTGAAGTTCCTCTTCAAAAAAGTTCCCAGTGAACCTTGAACTTCGGGCACAGAAGCACCAAGGGTCAGGAAGAGTTAGTGTTCCAGATGTTGCCAAAAGACAGCTCTCATCCGCCGTGGCCAACGCGCCCAAGGTTCAGGAATCAAGGAAGGGATGGTGCCTGCCAGGTGCAGACGGCCCCAAGCTCCCCATTCTCGTTTATATGCCACACTTGTTTATCCTGCCTCGGAGCTGTTTTGATCCCTTTTCACTGAGGCTCTTTTGTTGCACTGGCTGTGATTTTGTTCGGGAATGAGCTGAGGTCAAAAGTGGATTACAATAGACAATCCCTTGCAAAACACACAGGCGGGTCCTCAAAACTCTGTCCTGGCGAAAACTGCCAATGCCAGGCAAAGCAGGGCTTTTCAACCGCCCGCCCTCCTTCCCCAACCCACTGATCAGAATTTCAGGGGAGATGTGGGCCGCTTGGGAAAAAAAGCATTCAATGTGACAAATGTCGAGGAGGGGGGCAAGCTCAATGGCAGGTATTGATTTCTCTTTTATAATGTGCTGCCCAATTTGCCTCCAATGTACGGTCACCCAAATGGGGGCATGTGAGATACAGAAGGTGGGATGTGCACCACCTCCACACACACACACACATACCCCAGTAAATTTCCATGGCCAAGTAAGGATGTGAATGGAGGCCTCCTGAATCTGATCCTACACTCTTTCCACTGTACCCCATTGGATCTGCTGTGGGATGGCTCAGTGGTTCAGGTCCCTGGAGCTGCAGAGCCAGAGGTCGGGGGTTCGATTCCCCCCCCCCCGGGGGCCTCCTTGGCAGGGGATGGACTAGATGACCCACGGGGTCCCTTCCTGCTCTGCAATTATTATTAATCACTGGGGGTGTTAAGATGCAGTTTCAATGCTCCCTGTTTTATAATGGCACACCTTTACAAGGCACTGTACTGTCATTTCCATTAGCTGACTTAACTGTCTAATGACAACCCTGTCAACCCTTTTTCACCATTAAATCTCCTTTTGATGCCAAAATGAACCCTCTGCCCTCACAATGGTAGTGCCAGTTGAAGCGTAAGAAGGGGGGAACCCACCCACCTGGTCACTTGCTATTTTTCCAACCCATGTAATACTTCCAATTTCAAATAATATTTAGTGGGTTAGCCATTGTTAAAGGGACTACGTAGGACATTTTTGCAGAGGGACATAATTTTCTTAAAGGTTCAGACACCCTGTCCCAAGAGGGTCTTCTGATCCTCCCATCCTAATGTACAGACTCTCTTGCCATAAACTCATGTAACAAGGGGGATATCCTAAGATATGACATGGTCAATACTGCTGAGCACACCTATTTGATTTATTGCCATTTCACGGATTGAGGAGGGGAAAGGAAATCTCCTTGACCTATAACCCAAGGCTTTAAGAGAGACAGAAAGGCGAGGAACTCTCGGAAGCGACAACAACATATCCATATTTTCCCATCTACAAGATGCCCCCCATGTATAAGATGCCCCCTTTTCCCCACCCAAACGTACAGATTCACAACCATGTGGTTCTTTCCTTAGCTTACTTCCGTGTATAAGATGACCCTCAATGTTTAGTCCAACAATTTTAGACCACAATATAGTCTTATACATGGAAAAAATGCCATTACTTCTGTATCTAGTGGGAACATCATGTGGATGTTGCGATAAATACTGTCAAGGGTTCTTGACAAGGAATTTTAAAATGGCACAAATGCCCCTCCTGGCCATTTCAAATGCAGCGGGAAATGTCTTCTTGCCCTCAGCAGTTATGGGGACTGTAGGATACACACTATATTATTTTCTTCCATGTGGGAAATCCCAAAATACTTCCCGCTACTCTCCAGAAAGGTTTCACCTTATGGCACTGTCTACAGAATATCGGAACTGGAATAACATCCTTCCTTTGACCAAGCGCAACCTCCCGAGCTGACCAAGCGGAAGGAAGAAATCATTAAAACCCACGAGAAATAAATCTTGGCTAGAGGGTGCGGTGGCAGGAGCCAGAAAGTCATCTATTTTGAGTTTAACTGACAGGGTTCCACGGTAGGGTGCCACCGGCATGCCCCTTTTTTCTGAATAGACATGTGGGGTGACAGCCATGCCACTGGGGTGCGACGGGCAACTTCCTCGCCTCTGCTAGAGGGGCTTAGTTGAAGATGATCTCTGGGCAGGAGGTGACCAATGGCTCTCCACCCACCAACCCTTGGATCCCAGAAGGTTTTTTAGGCACAGCCCCATTGCTTATCTAGCATTCGGCTGTAGAACTCTGCTAAACATTGTGGCAGTATTCTCAATTTATTTATCTATTTTATTTCTCTATTTCTCTGATCTACAGAACACCCCATTAGTGCAGAAGCAGTGCTCTGGACGGTTTAGCAACAGATAAAACAAATATTAAACAAACAATAAACAGGAAAATTAAAACACATCACGGCCTAAGAAGTGACATAAAAACCAATGGTGTCAAAAAGAGTTTTCCGGCTTCCTGGTTGTGATTATGCCACAAATAAGCTGACTTTCCATCTTTTTTTTTTTTTTGCCTTTTAAGACCCTCAACATGCCCTTCCTTTGGTTGGTACATTTCACATAATCCATTACAGTAGGACCCCAGTATCCATTAGGGATTGGTTCCAGACCTTCCTGTGGATAATGAAAACCATGGATAAGAGAGAACACCCAAAATCTCCAAAACTACTGTTGTGTGACAGTAGCTTGCTTTATGGCTGCTGTTTTGTGACAGTAGCTTGCTTTATGGCTGCTGTTTGTGACAGTAGCTTGCTTTACAGCTGCTGAATTATTTATTTTTTCCTCTGCCAACCGTGGATAACTGAGACAGCAGATAATGAATCAGTGGATACGGGGGGTCCTACTGTAGAACATTTCTGGATCACTGCTCATGCCACACACAAATTCCCAAACGGTTCCTTTATCACAGAAACAAAAGAAAATAACAAAAACACGATATAATTTGGGAGAGTCTTGCACGGCTGAGAGGGAGTCACGCTAAAAAGTCACACTATCAGAAGAGACCTCAAACACCACAGCCCTGAGGGCTTGCGTGATGACACAGGGAGCATGCCAGGGACCTGTGGAACACTGCCATGGGGTGAGACTAGATGACCTTTGGTTGTGCCCGTTCTCGCTCTATGGTTCTACATGTTCTTCTTGACACAGCATGAAGGCAGGCTTTGGTATGCTACCAAAACTGAGACACAGCGATGGCCACCAGCTTCAAAGCAAAGAAACTGGGCCAAATTAGTTACCAATGGTGGTGTGGTGGACAGAGTGGTGGATGAGGATTTGAAAGTGTGTTTGTGTTGTGTCGTTACAGTCGTGACCGACCGATTTGGAAGACCTGGGTTCAAATCCCCACTCAGCCTTGGAAAGACACTGGGGGCGTGGAACTGTTCAAGGCACTCTTTAATTACCTCACTTGCATCAAAAGCCCCGTCACCATCACACAAGATCAGTTCCAAGTCAAGGGTACACGACCCAATATAAAATTACATGAGCTAATATAAAATTACTAAGAGCTAGAGGGCAGAACAGTTACACGTTACTCCCAGCATGTGCGTGAATGTCAAAAGCTGGGGGATAGAGCTGCATTTGGGCCCAGCAGATGGGCTTAACAGTGGCATCCGGGTGGCTACTGGGATAACAGAACACCAGACTTTGTATGGGAAAAGAGATTCAACTTAAACATTAGGAAGAACTTCCTGATGGTTAGAGCTGCCCAGCAGTGGAATAAGCTACCACAAAGGAGGGTGGTGGAGTCTCCTTCTTTGGAGGTTTCTAAGCAGAGGCTGGATGGCCATCTGTCAGGAGTCCTGTGATGGGGGTTCCTGCATGGCAGGGGGTTGGAGTGGATGGCCCTTGGAGGTCTCTTCCAACTCATATGATTCAATGATTCTATGACTCTGTGAGTATCCAGTATTCCATGATCCCCTTGATCATGTTTAAAAGCCATATACTTGGGCAAAATAAAACTGCCCTAACCTCCAGTCTCGTTTCCCACTTGCCACCCACTAACCTCCTGAAATTAAATGATACCGACAACTGAACTCTTCCTTGTCAGATGGATTCTCCATCAGACAAGACACCAGGAGTTGACCGGGGTCACGAGGCACCAAAAACCACCTCCCCCTCCCCTAAAATGCACTTGACATCTCTCCAGTCTTTCTGTGGATTCCTCCTGAAAACCCCCTGCCAGAGTGATGGGGTTGCAGGAAGGAAGGATTCTCCCCAACGAAACCTGCCGTTCAGCTGACTAGTCCTGGAGCAATGACCAGCATGACCAACATACATTTCCCTCTCTCACACACACATACGCACATTCTTACGGAAGCTTCCAGCAAATACTTCCAGCTGTCAAGCTTCATTAAGAGCCAACATTGGTGGCCAAGGAGGCATTCTGTTATTTGGCGTTGTTTCACACAAGCCTGGGTGTTCCATAACTGTTAATCGAGCAGAGGTGGTAGAGGAGAAAAGCGAAATGTGTGATGCAACAGGGAAGGGGAAGTGGTGGCACCAAGCCGGGTTGTGAGCTTCATCAACCACCTAAGATTTCTAAGAACATAAGAAGGGCCATGCTGGATTAGACCAAAGGCCCAACGAGTCCAGCTTCCTGTATCTCACAGTGGCCCCACCAAATGCCTCTGGGAGCGCATGAGACTAGATATCTGTCTCCTGCAACCACTCCCCTGCATCTGGCCCTTGAAGTACCCTGGTTTTAAGCCTGGAGATTACATATCTCCATCATGGTTTGTAACCTGTGATGGACTTCTCCTCCAGGAATCTGTCCAATCCTCTTTTGAAGGCACCAGGCCAAATGCCATCACCACATATTGTGGCAGGGAGTTCCACAGACTAACAACACGCTGGGTGAAAAAATATTTTCTTTTGTCTGTTCTTACTCTCCCAGCCATCAATTTGAGTGGATGTCCCCTAGTTCTGGTATTTTGAGGGATAAGAGCATCACTCTATCCACTTGACTCATGCCCTGCATTATTTTTTACGTCTCAATCCTATCCCCCCCCCACAGGTGCCTTTTTTCCAGACTAAAGGGCCCCAAATGTTTTAGCCTTTCCTCATAAGGGAGGTGCCCCAGGCCAGTAATCATTTTAGTCGCTCTCTTTTGCACCTTTCCCAGTTCCACTATGTCTTTTTTGAGATGCGGTGACCAGAATTGTGCACAATTGTCTGAGGCACTGTACGGGGGTTCAAATTTCATTCAAGAATTATGTGGACTAGAGTTGAGATTCCTTTTTAAAACACGCTCTCCATGTGGCAGCAGGGCTGCCCAGGCCTCTTTCATCTGCAACTCATCCTTAACTGCTAACTGCTATGGGAGATTCAAGCTCCCCAAATACATAAGATTGCTGCCTATGATCCTGCTAACATACCCACCCCCTTGGGATCCATCCTGAGAGATGCTCACTTTCACAACTGTAAGGCAAGCCTGGTGTTTTCCTTTTAGAGATGAAAAAAATAAAGATAGACAGATGGAATAAGCCCCTGAGTTTAATCTTAATATAGAAAAGGGAGGAAAGCTATCACCCAACCTAGGAAAGATGGCAAAAAATTACATCTGCGTTGCCGAGCTGATTTCTTTCATCACAGGAGATCCGACAGCTCTTGAGAGGTCCTCTCAGGAATCCAAACTAGGAAGCAGCTCTTGGAAGCACAGTGATTATTGTTACGGAAAAGCTTTCATCAGCTTTTGACAGGAAAGTGTCAAGTTGTACCAGCCGAGACACACACACACACACACACAAACACACACACACACACACACAGAGAGAGAGAGAGAGAGAGAGAGAGAGAGAGAAGTTATGATCCCAAATCACTGCTGCTATAAAAGTTTTTTTTATTTATTTTTTAAAATTGGGCAACTGGCAATTAGTATTGCATTTTTTTTAAAAGTGAGGCAGTGGCAAATGTTTTAGACAGCAGATCCTCCCTCAGTTAAGCAAGATAGCCACCTTGGGTCCCTTTTAGGAGAAAGGTGGTGTATGGATTAAGTTTAGTAAACAAAATTTTAAAATAAGATGTACATTTTACCCACAGATGGTTGCTGGACAATGAAGGAATCACATGGGGGCATAAGTAGGCTCTTCCCCTGAGCCGATTTATCACTTAAAAATAAAAATCTGAAAAAGATTGGCTTAGATAGTGACTCCTTGGGCTCACTGAAACAAGGGCAAGCCTCCCAAATAATCAAAAGAAGAATTTTGGAAATTGGATTCCAGGGACTGTGGGGTGCAGCTAATAAGGCCAGTTCACTACTGTTTCCCAATGTTCGATTCAAGACTGGAAAACTAGCTGCCTCCCTTTCCCTGCTTAAAAAGGGAATGCGTGCTACTCGTGTCCGACTCTAGGGGCGGTGCTCATCTCTGTATTCAAGCCGAAGAGCCAGTATTGTGCAAGTCCATGGTCACGCGGCCGGCATGGCTGCAAGGAAACACTGTTTTTACCTTCCCGCTTTTTATGGCGGTAGCTATTTATCTACTTGCATTTACATGCTTTCAAACTGCTAGCTTGGCAGGAGCTGGGGTGATCAGCGGGAGCTCTCTCCGCTGTGTGGCATCCGGGATTCGAACCGCTGAGCTGCTGACTTTGCAGCCAACAATTTTCGGAGGCCTTAGTCCACTGAGATACCACACCCCTTGCTCACATGTCCATAAAAACGCAGGGCCTTCTCTCTGGCCAGGTGTAATGTCATGCCTGCAGCCTTACTGTATGGTAGGTTCAAAGGAATCCTGTATCTCGAAAGACACTGCTCACGTGAACAAGGTGCATTGAAAACTCTTGCTCACGTGTTCTTGTATTGTCCACTACATCAGAGTGATTAGTCCAAAACTGCTGCAGTGGTCCTATTAAAATTGGAGGGAAAATCTGATGTGGACAAAGTCCATTTTATGTTATTCGTGGAGGCGCCTGACATTCTGTAAAAAAATGCTGATTTTATCTGCTCAATTGTGAGAAACTGAAGCCTCATTTTCAACTGAACTTTTTATATTTTGGTCTTCTTTCTCTCCCCCCGCACCGATTTTGTATTGGTGGGGTATTTACTAAACTAGTTCACTATGTTTTATTCCCTTTTATGCCAATAAAGTCTCTCTGCCTGTCTATCAGTTAAAAAATAAAAATAAAACCAAGCAGATTCACTATCCGAAAATAAAAGAACAAGGTTGAAATACAAATTTAAAAAGAAATGCCAAGGCTCAGAGTCATCTACATAAAGAGCCATCAGCATATCCTGAGACAGTGAGTTTCGGAGATTATTGATGTGCAATAAGAAGAAAGGATTACGTGTGGGAAAGTCGGGTGGTCAATAAGCACAAATATAAATGAATGAATGAATGAATGAATGATCTGGTTGGATTGCTCAGTGGTTGATGTTGCTGCTGCAGATCCAGAGGTTGGGGGTTAAATTCCACACACACCCCGGGCCTCCCGTGGGTAGAACAAACCTATTGGGCAAACTGGAAAACCCCATGGCTTCCCCAGAAGAAGGGAACGGTAAACCACTTCCGTATATTCTGCCAGAATTCAAACACTGTCAATCAAAATCATAAAAACATTGACTGGGATTACGTAACAGATACAGCTGTTGTTGTTGTCTAGTTGTTGTTTTTTTGTGATGAGCCCGTATTTTCCTATTAGATCAACACACATCCTCACACATCTCTCTACTCCTCTTCGTACAGCAAGCATAATTTTATAAATGGTGATGTTGTTCTCCATGTTTTCCATTTTATGATTTGTTCAGTGCAAACAAGCAAGCGAAACACAACACAACAAAAACGGAATGGCAACTTTGCCCACTAGGGAATATGCCCTCAGCCCGTCAGTGTTCTGGATTTCCCTTTCTTGTCTCCAGCCCGCCAAGCTGAAATGGAACAGATACGAGCCTAGGGTGGCCGTGTGTCCTCTTTCCCAGATTAAAGTCAGCCGAGGACAGTCCTCTTTGTTTACAGAATCCTCTATTTGAAGGGCTGTCTCGTATAAAAACAACAACTTAAAATACCCACCAGCAGGAATTTATTTATTAAATTGAAGTATTTTTATCCTGCCTTTCTCCTTAGGAGGCACCAACATTTCTTGAGTACAATTACCACATAATCAATGAGGCATATGCTCTTTTCAAATGACAACACCCAAGACTACCCTAAAGTTGAGACAGAGATATATAAAAACATATTTTGCCCCCACCTTTCTCTTTAAGAAGGACACCAAAGCAGTTCACATCCTTAAAAGACAATCTTCAAAACTAAAAATAGCAATTGTAGAAATACTAAAAATGATCAACTAAACTGCCACTCAGAGGAATGGTCAACAAAGGCAACAACAGAAATACATTCAGCCAGGCACTGAAGAAAGCTTGGCTGAAGAGAAAGGTATTTGCCTGTTTGTGGAAGGACAGCAGAGATGGGACCAGGCTGGGCCTCCAGTGGGAGGGAGTTCCAGAGTCTGGGAGCAGCCACAGAGAAGGCCCTCTCCCGTGTCCCCACCAAATCCAGTCGGGGACACTGAGAGGAAGGCCTCTCCTGAGGATCTTAACTCCTGGGCAGGTTCATGAAGGGAGATGCCGTCCTTGAGAGAGCTTGGACCACAAGCCACTGAGGGCTTTCTAGAACCATCTTGCAACCGGGTTCCTGACCTGCCAAAGTTACCTGACACCTGTGAAGGGCAGCCCAGTGTAGAGCGTCTTACAGTAATCCAGCACGGATGTCCCAAAGTCAGGTGCCATCATCAAAATTCTCCAGGAATGGGATCCAGTGGGCACACTCGTTTTAATCATGCAAATGCACTCCTGGCCACAGCATGTGTTTTAAGTCACATACGGCCAGTAACCCTAATGATTCGAGTCAGTTTTCCTTGCAAGCGTGGCAATTCAAGGAAGGAAAAAACGCACCACTTTTCTTTCAGGCTGAGCACTTTGGGTTCTCACCTCCCTGCGTTGGGAACTGAGCCTTTCAAAAATGGGGAACAGTGCAGATCTATGGTGCATAATATAAATAGCACATCAGACTTGCTGTCTCTGTCCGTCCCTCTCCAAGCCAGTCCTGCAGTTCTTGCTTCTCCACTTTGTTAAAAAAATACACCAGTTCAGTAGCAGTATTATGCCTTCCCATTGAAGAGTCAAAGCCCCCCTCCCCCCCACCCAGCGGCCCATCGAATGCAAGCTTTGCCTTCCTGCTTAGCCTGGCACGAGGCTTCATTTGTCATCCGGAGGCTTAGGAAACATTTGTCCGGGGAACGGAATCAAACCCACCCAGAAGTCCAAAACCTTCTTGGGTTCTTGAGCGGCTGCTCTATTAGGAATTCGGCCAGCTGGGGAGCGTCATCTTTACAACAGCCGATCCGCCCCCACCCACCCCAGGCCATTCAATTCCCGCCGCCCTCACAAACACACACAAATACATCCCACAGGAGAAGAGGAGAGGGAGAGAGAGAGAGAGAGAGAGAGAGAGAGAGAGAGAGAAAGCTGCTTATCTGCACAACCTGGGCTTAGGTCTTTTTCTACTAACTAAAGAGTTTGATGCTACAATTGTTTTTAGGTATTTCTTGGCCTCTCATTTATACTGGCTGGGTCGCTCAGTGGTTTAGGCATGTGGCTGTGGAACCAGAGGTGCGGAGTACGATAGCCCAACTGGGCCTTCTCTGAGTAGAACCAGCCTGTGTAGCCCTAGGCAAGTTGTATGGGCCCTAGGACACCACTGGGAGAATAGAATGAGGGGGGATATGATTGAGACGCACAAAATTATGCAGGGCATGAGTAAAGTGGATAGAGGGACGCTCTTCTCCCTCTCACAAAATACCAGAACTAGGGGACATCCACTCAAATTGAGGGCTGGGAGAGTAAGAACTGACAAAAGAAAATATTTTTTCACCCAGCGCGTTGTTAGTCTGTGGAACTCCCTGCCACAGGAGGTGGTGATGGCATCTGGCCTGGATGCTTTCAAAAGGGGATTGGACAGATTCCAGGAGGAAAAGTCCATCACAGGTTACAAACCATGATGGATATATATCATCTCCAGGCTTAAAACCGGGGTACTTCAAGGGCCAGATGCAGGGGAGTGGTATCAGGAGACAGAGATCTAGTCTCGTGCACTCCCAAACACATCTGGTGGGGCCACTGTGAGATACAGGAAGCTGGACTAGATGGGCCTTTGGCCTGATCCAGCATGGTCTTCTTATGTTCTTATAATGATCAACCAGTTCTGAGTGTTCTCTACCTAACTACTGGGGCAATATGTATGCAGTTCCTAATACAGTACAGTGGTATCTCGTAAAACAAATTTAATTTGTTCTACAGGTCAATTTGTTTTAAGACAATTCTGTCTTACGGAACATGGTTCTCCATAGGAATGCACTGAACATGGATTAATCTGTTCCCGAGGCTATGGGTCACTTCGTTTTACGAAAGTTTTGTCTTACGAAATGTGGATTCCCATAGGTACGCATTGGGAATGGAGTAATCCGTTCCGGAGGCTAGAATAAAGACAAAAATAACTGCTTTTTCTCACTGGGTACATACGGAATGGTTTTTCATCTTGCAAAGCATCCCATAGGGATTTTTTTGTCATGTGAAGCATGCCTATTCCTGGTAATTGTTTTCTTCCTATGAGTTTTCTGTCTAATGAGACATTTGTCTTAAGAGGTACTACTGCTCTGCATTTTTGTAGCTCTGATGGTGTTATTTCTGAGATCTGCAACTGCTTGCAGTATCGCGCTGAATGTCTTAATATTGTTTCCCAAGCCCCAATGATTCCCGGGAACACTGGAGTGCATTTCATCCACAAGGGTGTTATTTCGATTGCCAAGTCTCTGTCTTTTTGTTAGTTTTTTCCATTCCTTTACCTTCAACTCTGGCATCCCCTGGTATTGCAATGTCACTGATCCAGACATTCCTTCATTCTCTTCTTACTACTCTATGTCTGGCATGTTACGTTCAAGGTGTCTATTAGTTTGGATCTGGAAATCTCACAAGATCTCGACTCCGTCATTTTCTGACACTTTTCCTACTCAATGTTCCCTTGGTTTTTTTGGAGGCTGGCAAGTTAATTTTTTTGCATAATATCCCAATGCACATCATCAACATCATCTTCTTCTTCTTCAGTCTCTGCAGCCAGAATACTATTTCAAATAAATGGACATGTCACATAATTTTTCAAATATTTTTAAGAACTTTCTGGCCATCCAGTACATGCCCAGGTGTGCAACCAAGCGTGTCACCTAAATACATGTGAGAATGAGACCACCAGCCATATTGATGGTACACGCTAGTCACACTAAACTGGGTTTAAAATTCTAGGGAAGGATTTCTATAACATCTCACATTTTTCCCACAGCCTGTGTTTTAACTTATACATGGGTTCAGGGAAGTTTACGAGTAATTTGGCAAGAAAGGCCAGATTACTCATAAATATGTTTAAACTTGCTTGTGGGCTCACGTACTGTACAGGTTGAAGAGAAAGTGTGATATGTGATATGATTCCCATCTCAGTATCAGGGAATATTATTGTTTTGTACTATGAAACTCTTTTGATGCTACTGCAAACACCCTTAAGCACGGTTTTAACATGGAAAAACATCATAGTGACCTATATCATGGGGAGCCTAAATGAAAATTATAATTATTTTTAAAAATACATCACTAAGGCAGGAAAAAAACCAAATGATTTACTGTATAACTCCAAAATTATATACAAGATTCTATCATTCAGCTTACTAAAAACTTCAGCACTGCCTGTTTTGAACATTTCAGGGTCACATAATGTACTTTGAAATTCTGCCTTTGGAGATATATCAATTAATTTCAAGTCAACTCCCCTCCGCCACCCCTAAAGATGGGACTCAAAGAACACATCGTTTTAAACGGGATATGTTTCAGTTTTGTTTTTTAATTCTCTGCAACCAGCCAAGTTCGTCTGAAAGATGACAGGGAGGGAGCCAGCCTGAACTTCCTTCAGCAGACAGTTCCAGAGGCAAAAACTGTTTTTAAATACCCTCAGAGAGAATACTTCTCACCTGTTTGATACTCCTGGCTAGCAAGACTGCCCAGGAGCATGTTTTCCATAAAAGAAGATTGTAGAACTAGGGACCGGGTAAAAGGCATGGACCTCTGCCTCAAGTGCACCAGATACGGCAGGCCACAGACCTAACCAAACAACACATGGCATCACGGAAAGTACGGCTGCCCAAAAAGAGCTCACTGAATTGCAACGTACATGATGCCCGCTTCACCGGCCTGGTGGTCATCTTAAAGGTTTTTGCATTTCCCCAGAACGGCAGAAGAAACCAGAAGTCCCAACAAGATTCCTTAGGCCTTAACGGGATAGCAAATCAATGGCGCTGCGTTGTGTAATAAGAATCTTAGAACTGCAGAGCTGAAAAGGTGACGCGGTGGGCTTGATTCGGTCCCCAAACCAAGCCCCCTCCACGTAAGGACTGCTGGGAGAGGACTGCTGAAATGGCAAGCTGGCTCAAGCGCCGTACGTTTTTGGGAAATACAACGGCAAGCCAACCCTTTGCTTCATATGACAACGCTTATAATAATATCCAGGCTGGGAGATGCCATTGCAGACTTCACAGTCGCTGCCAGATTTGGTACGTTTGCCCGCTTGCTAATGGCTTTAATTAAAGAAGACACCTGGTAGGGATCCCAGAGATTTTGAGCAGAGCGTCCCCTGTGAGAGGAAATGAGCAGTTCTAAGGATATTCTACAGGCTTGCCATCAAACCCGCGCACCCCCGCTTCCCTGAGTTATTGATTTAACCTCAAATGCTCTTTTTTTCCTGTTTGATGTAACCGGGCAGCCCCTGGTTAGTCTGCCTTGAAAAGAGCAGACCGTGCCAAAAGGCACTTCTGCCAGAGGTCATTTCCTGTTTGGCTTAAAACAGTGGAGGATGCTGGTGGGTCCGCTCCCACTTTGAGTCCCAAATTTCAAGGAGCTGTTGACAGTGCTGAACTGTGCCAATACCTTGAACAGCTCCTGAAACTCAGAGCAGACTCTACCCCAAGCGATATCAGGGTCACTGGTCCCTCACGAGCTTAGTCAATGAAGTTTGAAAGGGTTTCGTCTGCACTCTACTCTGTTTAAAGCAATACTACAGTAGGAGCCCGGTATCTGCTGGGGATTGGTTCCAGGCCTTCCTGTGGATAATGAAAACCGTGGATAAGAGAGAATGCCAAAAAATACCAAAACTGGTGTTTTGCAACAGTAGCTTGCTTTATAGCTGCTGTTTTGCGACAGGAGCTTTCCTTGGGGCTGCTGTTTATGACAGTAGCTTGCTTTACAGCTGCTATTTGTGACAGTAGCTTGTTCAACGGCTGTTAAATTATTTATTTTTTTCTTCTGTCAACTGTGGATAACTGAATAAGTGGATAATGAATCAGTGGATATGGGGCTCCTACTGTAAACAGAAATGGGCACGAATCAAACTACGAAATGAAAAAGAAGCCCCAAACTAGGCTTTTTTGTGCATTCTGTTTTGCCAAAACAAACAGCCAACCATTTTTCCTTCTGGCGCTTTGTTTCATCAAAACAGATGACCCCACTGCCCTTGTCATTCCCCTACCTGGTCTCAGCCCTTCCTCCTCTTCCTCTTCCACCACTGCCCTCTTTACTGATGGCATCTAGGCTTCCCTTCCAAGAGCTGGGCCTGCTGTCTCTGTTTAGGCGGGGATGCTAATCACCTGACGGGCAGGCGTGTGTGCAACTGCAGACACAGTGGCCTGACTTCCAAAAGGGAAGCGCAGCATTGGGGGCACAGCTGGAGGTAAGGTAAGCTACCTACACACGCCCGGCTGTTGGGCACAACCCAAAAACCAAACCGGTTCGCAGTTCAGTTTTCTTGTCAGTTCGTGATGGTTCAAGCCACCATTGTTCAGGTTTGGGCCCATCTCTAATACTAAAATATCTAACAGGACGCCCTGCTAATAGGAACTGCAGTGTATATGGCTACAGAAAGGATGCTTCTCGTTTGTTTTGTCCTGTTCTGTTTTTCCTCATTTTCTCTCTCTGATCTGCTATGTGGGTTTTTTTTTAAACAAAGAAGCCTGCAGGAAGAGTTGGATAAGTTTTCAGAAACATATTTCCTATGTACTCATATTTAACACAAAAAGTTACCCAGCCGATAGCCATGGATGCCTGTTGTTAACAAAAGGGAAATCACAGGAATTGGAGCATCTGTAAGACTGGCTAGCTTTTCATTTTTCATAAGCTTTTGTGAGCACACTTCTTCATTTGATGAAGCATCTCTTTGAACACACAAAAGCTTATGAAAAATAAAAACTGCAAAAAAAAAAAACCCTAACAACCATAAACTGGACATAAATGCAATAAAATGAGAGGCATTTTATTCTGGACCAGCCAGGTATTCAGTAAGAGCAGAATAAGTTAATTCGGAAGATACAACCCAACCTGTAGAGAATGCAGAAAACGGACCTGTTTACGATCACTAGCACATGTAGGTGGTCCTGACATCATTTCTCTTTCCCAGTATGCAATGGACCCGAAAACCAGCCAAAATGTGAACAATAAAAAGCAAAATAGATCAAAACAGGAAGTGACCAGACACTTTATCTTGCCTTTGGTGGCACGACAGTCTTCAAAACCACAGAAAAACCACATATGAAACCAGACACACAATACACTTTGCTTATCTCTTCTTTGGGGGTTTTGTTCCCCCCCTAAGCCAGAAGAACTTCAAAGAAAGCCACACGGCCCAGTGGGCTCTGAAGGGCGTCAGGCAGAGACTGAGAATTACAGTGGACCCTCGTATAACAAACAGTTTGTATAACATAAAATCTGTACAACATAAACAATTCCGGAGATAGGGGAAATTTGCTTAACACAATCGCCTATGTGGCGAATCCGTACAACATAAAAATGTTCACGATTAGGGATTATTCTGTTTTCAATGCATTCCTATGGGAAATTTGTATAAAGAAAAATTTGCTTAACACAATTTCATTTGGAACGAATTAATTCCTTTATACAAGGCACCACTGTATTACACATCACTGTTCTGAGAAGCATCCCATGCGCTGTAACCTAAGGACCCGTTTGACAGGAGAGATACATTTCCTGCAGTTGGCACGGAAGGGTGGCTGCCCACCCATATGTGGCAGCCCAAAGCGATCTGGACTACCACTCTCCCTTTTCCACTAGGAAGCCAGCTCAACCCCTACTCCTTGTTCCGGGATTCGCCTTGACTGACCTCTCATCCCCTTACATTTTAGCAGGGATCTCAGCATGCATACAAGGCAAACTGGCTGCGGAAACCGAGGTTGACAGGGGCCCCTTCCAGCTCTGTGCTTCTAAGATGATTATGATCATCATCATCTTTTTCTTCTTCTCTTTCCCCTTCCCTCCTATGACACATGCACCAACGCTCAAACCTCCCACATTTGGAAACAGGCCGGAAACACACAATGAAACGAAACCATCATATTGATCCCTGTTCTAGGCAAAGATGGGCGGGGGGAGAGAGAGAGAGAGAGACGCTCAATTCTCACAGGTCACCGGAATATGCTTGTTGGCACATCTCCCTGCTCACCAGCAGGATTCCCTGGGAGGGGAATGGAAGCTATTAATGGCTCACTCGGAAGGGAAGAAGCAAAATGCGATGCCAGGAAAGAGAAGAGGCTCCAACTTTGGAGAGCAAATCCCATCTGGGGTGCAAAATGCTTTGCATGCAAGAGAGAGAGATGCACCCAAATGCCTGCTGGCTGACCGGCAGGCAGGCACATACCCCTACACAGTCCTTGACAGCAAACCCCTCTGCATTTCGCATTGTAATGGCAAGCATTTTTCCAGTTAATAAATAATTCAGCAAGGTGTGGATGGAAAAGCAATTGTGCGGGGGGGGGGCAGAACGGAAGCAGGAGGAAAAAAGGACGAAGGGAAGGGTCAGCAGGACATGGTCATAGTACGCTAAAAGGTTTTCCTTGCCTCAAATCCGGAGATGAGACGGACACATGCCTGGCAAACACTCACAGCTTGTCCAAGGCGTTTTTTGGAGCCTGAAGTATCTCAACCAATGGTCCTTGGGCATCAACAGGCACAGGACGGAACCACAAAGCAGCCAAGAGGTTTGCGTGTCTGTCGGGTGGGGGGAGGGCTCCCCAAAGACCCCTCGGCGGAAGACAGCAGACACCCAATAAGTTAAACAGCCAAGGTATACACTGAGCAGTTCAACACTTGGAAACACCAGATCAGTTGCCTGGAAATATTGATTCTATGGCCTGTCCAGTGACAGGGCTGGCCCTCCAGAAGGGGAGCACGTGGCTTTTTCAAATCATTCATAAGGAGAAGGTGAGATCAGGCACAGGCAGACATCCAGACCACCAACTGTTTGGGGGGGGGGGAGAGGAGTGACACACGATCTCAACACCACACCTAAAACACCCTGAGGTGGACCTGATGGCTGCCCCACACAGGTGTAGTACAGTAGTAGTAGTAGTAAATCACTCCCCCACCCATCCACCCCCAGGGTCCTCCTCCAGAGCTTTGCTCTGCTTACACACAATCCTTGCAAGGGAAGAGTGCGTGGGCATGCCTGCAGCCTCCGAAAGAGGTGCTGTTTGGGGTCTCGGGTCCCCCCCCCAAAGGCTTTTAGGAGGAGAACGCTGATGTGGCGAAGAGCACGCGCGTGTGCAAAAGACACTTGTCACGGAGGATGAAAAAGGGACGTGGTTGCAATCTCTCAAACGCCCGCCCGCTCGCCTTCAACCCCCCCTCCATGCTTCTTGATCACAAACGAGGCTCACCAATAAAAGACCTCCCCAAAGGAAAATGAGATGGAGGTCATCCCTCCCCCAAAAAACACAGACACTCAAATGTAGCTCCTCTCCATTCACACGTGCAAGCCCACGCCCGCCGCCCGCCGCCGCCGCCACCACCACCAAGGAAACCAGACCCGATTTGCCAAGCCGGAGGGGAGGAACTGGGGAGGAACTGGGGGGAGGAACTGGGGAGGGCGCCCACCCTACCCCCTTACCCCACGCCGCCGGTCTTCCAGCTGCCCCGAGTCCAAGCCAGCCCTAGATCCGGATGGGCGGAAAGCAAGACGCCTTAAGGGATGGATGGGGGAAGCCGCGGAGGAGGAGGAGGAGGAGGAGGAGGAGGAGGAGGAGGAGGGATGGCCGGACCACCGCCGCCCCCCCGCGCTGCTCTACGAGGCGCGCTCCCCCACAGAAGGAAGGGACCGCCCCGTTGGCAAAGCGCATCCCCCTCCCACCCCCGCGCGCACCCCCAGACAGGCAGGGCGCGATCCGCCGGAGGAAGAAAGAGCGGGGGCGCCGCGGCCAAGCCAGGGGGGGGAAGGGGCGGCGGCGGCGGCGGAGAGGCGGAGCCCGAGCTGCCCCAAAACCCCCGGGAGGGAGGGGGGAGGGCGGGCGGAGGGGCGGCAGCAGCAGCAGCAGCAACCCCCGGCGGATCTCCTCCCCTTTTGGCTGGGCGAGCAGGGTTTAAAGGGCCCGGGAGGAGGAGGAGGAGGAAAGCCGGAGAGGCCACGTGACCAGCCTGGGGTGGGGGGAGGGCGCGCGTGTTTCTTAAAAGGGGAGGGGGTGCTCCTGAGCATGTGCGAAGTGCCCACCCAGGGGAGAAGTCAGGTTTTTTTTCACTCCGAGAAGAAAGTGCATTCCAAGCCTGAGTGCAGCCCTAGGAGCCTAAATAAATTACAGTGGACCCTTGCATAACAAACGGTTTGTATAACATAAAATTTGTACAACATAAAAAAATCCGGAGATGGGGGAAATTCGCTTAACAGAATCGCCTATGGGGAGAATCCGTACACAACATAAAGATGGGATCGCTCTGTTTTCAATGCATTCCTGTGGGGAATTTGTATAAAGGAAATTTTGCTTAACATAATTTCATTTGGAACGAATTAATTCCTTTATACAATGTACCGCTATACTGTATACACTCATTTGTTGTTGTTGTGAGTTTTTTTCCTGGCTGTTTGGCCGTGTTCTGGAAGTTTTACTTCCTGACATTTTGCCAGACTCTGTGGATTCATCTTCAGAAGAATCATCTCCAAGAAACAACTTTCTAGGATACAAAGCACACTCAGTTCCATACCACAAACTTCTACTGGAAGGCTATCAATGGATTCTTGTCTAGGATAAAGACAGAAAACAATGGGTCTGATGGAGAACCTACTCAGGCTCCATGTTCTGACCTTCCAGGTCTTGTTGAACTAAAGTACCCATCATTCCTGAGGGCTGCCTGGAGAAGATGGAAACTGGAGTCCCACAACCCTTTGAAGGCCACAATAAGGGATACACAGATGACTGGCCCAATCCTGGCCAAGCAAGAGCCGGAGGGCAAACAATCCAAAACAGCAAGCAAACAGATCGAAAACTCTTTGCCCCTTGCGGCTGTCCAAACCCGCTGCCCTCCACAGCAAGGCTGGCCCTGGCCCTGCCCAGGCAGGCAATCAATTTGAGTGTAGAGAAACCCTTAATGAAATCTCAAGCTAAGAGCCTATTGATTGCCCAACTGTTCCCTTTAAAAATGTATTATGAATGGGAAAGAAATCCCTCGGCGAGCAAGCGGGCGGACGAGGAGGAAGAGGTGACCGGTGGCCAAGGACGCCGAGTTCTGAGAACATCTGCTCCAAAGCAACATCCGTGTCAGGAATGACATTTGTTTCTCCCGGGTAAAAGAGCACAAGTTGGTTGGTGGATCATGGGAATTGGGGTTGATCAATCAGCTTCCACATTTTCTTGGCAGGGTGTGTTTCTCCAAATTCTGTGCTACCTCTGAGGGACTCTGATACCTTCCTTGTGTTTTTCTTAAATCTGATTTTAAGAAAAATATTCTCTTTTCATCCTACGCCGGTATATAAATACAAGATAACATTTCAGCAATGGCCCTTTTGTCTGCTGACCATCAGAATTGTGTTCCAGAACATCTGGAAAGATCGTGCTGGCTACTGTAGAAGCTCTCTGGGGAAAAGAAGCTCAACTCAGAAACTAAACACTCGCAAACGAGAGGAGAAACGAGGACTAGTCATTCAGTAGGAAATCAAGACTGCTTTTACAAACAGACCAAGTTGAACGTACTCATTCATTTGGACATGACCAACAAGCACAGCTTGGGAAATTAATGACTTTTGAGGGTGACAGCTACGCAGATGCAGAGTCATCATTCAAATGAGTGATTTTAAGAAACTCCATCGATGGAGCCACTTTCAGTTCCGCTTCCTTGCTGAACAGGACCAACTGAATTGATGCTTACAAATCAGTCAGGAAACATTTACAATTATAGACTGCTGCGTTATCAGAGCTAGTGGGAGGGTGGGGAATGTCTGTTAGCATTAGTGGGTTCCATTCTGTTTCTAAAATCTGACTCTTCCCGCAGTACAAAGGCCAAAATAAAAAGCAGGGGAAACATGATGAGCCATATTATATAACCTCTGTTTCCGCTTGCTGCATAAACAATTCATTCAGAATCCCTCACCCCTCCTTTGTGTGTGTGTGTGTGTGTGTG